>JASSUY010026651.1:0-29126 GCA_032466535.1 Forpus xanthops | reverse complement strand
CAAGTGGCGGGGCAGGGAAAGGGGGCCGAGCGAAGGGAGAAAAAAGTGGAGAAAAGGAGAAAGAGAGCGAGAGAGCGCAGGCTGGGGGGGATGTGTGAAAGAAGAAGCGTTGCTAATTTTTTTTGTTTGTTTGCTTTTCCATGCATGCATAATGAGCCCTAATCAGAGCACGTTGCTGCTGCTCGGAGGGCACTTTTGTATTTAAAGCCTTGCAAAGAAAAAAGGATCCACAGACGGATCCGCAGAGCAGCTTGCGGGGCTTGTTGACAACAGAAGCAGCATCAGTCGCCCAGAGAGAAAGAGACCCCGAAGGCTGCCTCTACTCCTTCCCCCGTGCTATCTTCTTGCTAGCGGGGAAAGAAATTCCTTCTCCCCGCCACCCGAAAGTGCAATCCGTACCGAGAAGGAGCGAGCGGAGCCGGGACTGTGAATGGGATCGGAGCAGCTGGCATGTGCAGAGATGCTGAGAGCGGAGAGTTAAAGGCTCCAGAGAAGGCAGCAGCAACAACAGCAGCGGCAGCAGCTGGGCATTTATTTTGTGCAAAAAAAAAGGAAAAAAAAAAAAAAAAAAGGAGAACAAAAAAAGAGAACCATCAGCCGTCAGTTTGGGACAATATTAATTGAGTAACAGTTGGAATCTAAACACATCTTCATGTGGGTCTGGTACTCCTGGTTCAGATTCCTGGTTGCATTGGCTTTTTTCTCTAGCCCAAGAAAAGGACAGTGAAAGACAGGCTATTACTATGTATCATGACAGACAAGGGAAAAGTCCATCATCCATTACTTATTAAAGGCAGTAGCTTGGTGGTGTTCACAAACAACATATAGTCTTTTCTCTCAGGTGTGTAACAGGCTAACTGTTCAAGTATCTCTCGGTCTCAGGAAATCTCAGTCAGAAATCCCAGTCATTGGTTTGAGAAACCTTAGTAAGGAAAGTGGAACCAGTAGCAAATTCTAGTCCTGTATTTTATGTTTTATAAAAGGAGATGAAAAAAGGAAAACCTCACCTTCATAGGCAGAATATTCAAAGTCACACTGGACAGCCAAAAAGTATCCTGTCATACATGATTTTCTTGGGTAGAGCTTATGAATTTGTAGGATTACTCTTCAGCAGGATCCAAATCCATGCGTTAGAATATGTGTGCAATAGCTTAAGTTGTGCTTATCGAAAACTTCACTGTTAATGTATCACAGATGATTTCTTTTTTTAGAAGATTTTGTAATATACTTATCAAAATCAGGATGAAACAAGCATAGGCAGAAAACTTAGTTCTTTAATAAGTCTCATTTTAGAATTTTCTTGAAGGGTCATGTAATACTTTTTCATTGAGACATTTATATCTGACCACAAAATAAAATTGTTTCTTGTCACACTTGGAAAAGTAGCTGTTGAGAGATGAACATAATGTCATAATATCCTCCCTTCTTTTATGTTCAAAATACAGGAGGTCCCTTTGTGTGATATAATGAATATTTTGTGATTCCGCTTGTTATTACAGCTTATAACAAACAGTGTCTCTTACAGAAAAAAAAAAAAAAAGACAAACACAAAAATTTAAAAGCAATAATAACTGTTACTTGAATTAATGTAATCTTTAAAATTTTGCTTATGTTTGCCAGATGGCTTTTGTACGGCAGTCTGATCTGTTGCATACTCCAACTTGCAGATCTAGTGAGTTTCAGATGTAAGTTTTTGTTTGCTACTTAAAATATGTGCTATATTTTTATAAAAATCTGAAGCTATTTTCTTTGCACCTGCTGGCGATTTATGGAGTTAGAAGATTCTGATCCCTTTGCTATTTTACTGTGATCAAAAGAGTGTGTGTGTGCATATGTGTGTGAGAAGAAAAGACAAATGTGAAAATTCTTTATGGTAGAAGTTGGTCTGATTTGAGACACAACTTTCAAAAATTTTTCTTGAAATGTGAACCTTCTTCCATATCTTTCATGGTTCATAAAGCATACATATGAAATAGTGTATTTAATTTTTGCAGGAATTTAGTATACCATTAATATAACAGGTAGATTTTCAATGATGACATAATGGTCTTAATGCATACTTTACAACACTGTTATGAATTTCAGTTATTCTCAGTAGTCCACAAAATCCTTCGGTATTTCATATACAGAAATTTAATTTGAAACATAATAATAATTACTCTGTTTTATTCCCTGGTGCTAATAATTAGGAATGAGACTGAATGCAGATATATTTCAGAGATTTTTAAGGTACTGGACTAAATATTGCTCTCATCTTACCAAACTAATATAGACACTTATGTTAAAGTCAAGGGACCCCTCAAAGATGGGAGATTTCAGTGTTCAGGTGGTATAAAGTATGAATCAATGTAAACAGAATTTTCATTTCCTTTCACCACCAAGAAAATTCACACACTAATTTGACAAGTATGTTTTAACGAAAGTTGTAACACAACTACTTTCTGCATAAGAATGCTGATAGAACCATAATTTCTGTCTATTCCTTTTTGCTATTCTTGACTTTGGTTTGTTACAACTAACTCAGTACATTCCAAATCATTATAAAACTATTTATTTGGCTCTGCAATACGTCTGTTAATAATCAGCTGTTGTTGTGCTACTAATATGTTCCCGAATAACATGAAATGTATGAAAAGACAGAAAAATGGCAGTTGAAATTATTTTACAAGTTATGGGAAAAAGCCTGAAATTGTTACAGTCATTTTTACATGGGAAAATTTTGGACAAGGATATTCACAAAGGATGATATAAAATTCCCTATACTCTTGCTACAGTTTCATTGGGAAAGACATAACTGACGTAGGTCATCTAAATAACCATCTGCCTTTTTCAAATGAATGCAGAGGGAGAGATTTACTTTTTAGGGTAATGCTGGCCTTTATGAACAACCCTCAGAGAGTTTAATAGGTATAAAACAGAAATAGAGCACTAATAAACGTGTAAGCCTCTTCAGAAGAGGTCTTAAATAAGTTTCTTAAGTAGGTCTTGTTTTTGTATTAGATTACAAAGACCTCTATGTCCAGCAAGGCCAATTCAACGGCAGATGCTCAGTTGCCCAAAATGAGGTCATATAGAATGTAATAGGGATGATATTTATCCCTGTGTCATTTTCTATTAATTAAGTAGAGCAATTAAAATAATCCCATGAAGTTAAATTTCACTTCAGCTCCAATTTCCTTAACATGTTCTCTATTTTCCAAAATCCACCACTATCCTTTTGGCTACTTGACAGTAGCTATTTGGTTATTGTCACACCAAATACTGAGACAATTGAATCTGTACAGCAGACCTTTGAAATGGAGAGACCAAAATATGGCTGCTCTCAGGATCCAACCTAGGAGTTTAACACAAGAAAAAAAAAAACATGTGTCTGATGTGCAGCCACTACCTATAGGAAAATCTTTGGTGAATGGCAGAAACAGAGTGAAAAGTTGCCCAATACCTTGATCTGAATTTTAGTAGCAAAATACATTGAAAAGTTGAGAATACACCTATAAATAAAGCTAAGTCGAAACAGTCAGATTATAAAGAAGGCAAATTTTAGTAACTGCTTTCAGATATGGGATCAAGGAAAGCAATCAAAAGGAAAGAAGATTAATTGTTTTATCTCAAGATCATCTGTAATCAGTCGTTAATAGAATCACAAAGGGTGTTTCAAAGCTGTGGTTTAATTAAGAGATAATCCAGAATTATCACATTAAATTAATTTGCAAAGGTCATTATGTCTTCAGTCTTTTTCAAAAATATAATCATGATGAAATGGGGTTTTAGAAGATAAAAAACCTGTTACTTCGGTTGATAAAACAACACTGAGCAACAAACTGACGTATATTATGGCAGGGGGGTTGGAACTAGATGATCTTAAGGTCTCTTCCAACCCTAACTATTCTATGATTCTATGTGAACAGCTGACTTTCTTCTTAGATAGACCATTTACAGACTAAGTTGTCACATTCTTGAAGAGACAAAAGTACAGGTAATTAAACTGTATGATTCTGGATTAAGTAATTCAGTGTTTAAGAATGGTAGTTAATGCAGAATCAGTCTGATCTTCAATAATCTCTAGACTAGGCAATTAGTCATCTTACACCACGCATGTAATTGATGGCTACTTTTAAGCAAGATTTATTTTTCAGTACAGCTTCTATCCCCTCTCCCTTTCCCCCCCCCCCGGGAGTTACTTTAAAATTTTTCAAATAAGGAATCAGAATATCTTGTAAAACAACTACAGTGATAGTTTTGCTTTTACTTTCCTTCCTAAATGTTGGCTTTTTTAGCACCTCTTGGGAAATCACAAACTAGTTATAATATTTTTATCTCCTTTCTTTTCTTGATGTCTCTCAATATTACAACATATTTTTCTACTGAATATTAAAAAACAACATTAATCATCCAACACTAAGGAGAAAAAAATTCAGCTGGTAGGAACAGGTTTCACTGACTTCAACAGAGCTATGATAATTTATGACATAAGAAGATCATGCTGTAAATAGCCTATGAAATCTAAATTATATATACATTTAACTGTACATGGAATGTGATTTGTATCACTGTTTGTTCTAGGAACTTCTTGACATAATATCAATAATATTTAGTGAAAGATCTCAAACTTGTTGGTAATTTGGCTTCATTTTAACTATAGCCAGTGGATGTCCAAATAGAGTAAGTGGTAGTAGTAAATCTGTTAAATTTGTTGCTTAATCTGTGTTAAATACAAGGTACTTGTGTTAAATAATAATGAAGCACAATTTATTAAAAAGTACTTTTAAATTTCTACCTGATTTAAATTTGGTTTAAATGAACTGCTAATGCTTTGCTCACCTTGATGAATCCACTCAGTATCAGAATCCTGATTCCTCAGAAAACCAGAAGTAAGTGGTAGCTTTAACTCTAGTTTGCTTGTGTAATTACTAAGGTTGCATTGCAACATATTCTGGACATTTGCATGTTTTTTACTTTAATTGGATGCCAAATTTAATTTCTAAAGTCAGGACTCTGGTACCAGCATATAAAATACAGCCATGAGAAGCAAACTGTTATTTGCAAAGCAAGAAACAACAGCCAGATTGTTTCTTCTTCACTTACTGTGCACAGTGTGTGTTGGCACTATATTGCAGTAGCTTGGAAATCTCAAACTGTCAGGAAAAACAAGCCATGTCCCACAGACAGAATAGAAGGGTAAAAAAAAAAAAAAAACAACACAAAAAGGAAACCAGGAATTCATCTTCATTTAACAAAAGCATGCTATATTTGGCAACAATATGGCGGAATCTACTTCTCATTGATGAATCACCATTCCCAGTTTGTCCTTTTTATACTGCTCTTCTACCATTTTTCTTCTTATAGTACTAAGTTTGGTTTAATGGGTGTTGAAACAAAAAGAGAGGCACATCATTCACATTGATGCATTCTAGTCTATTTTAAAATTGGTGCTCATATTAGGAAATGAAAAGGTATTCCAATTATCCAACAATCCAGCATATATATATATATATATATGATATAATAAGTATATTATTTGCATGTCTGTTCTGCATATTTTTAGGATTTTTTTTTTATTTACTCTTAATTTTTATGAGTTGCCATTTCTTCATTAGACTACTTTGTTTTTACTGAATTTCCAGCAAAAATAGTGTTAACAGAATATCACCACTTTGGAGGTCTGAATCATGTAATGAAGTAACTGACAGGCTTGCACCTCAGCATTATTCCGTCATTTAAGGCAGGTCAATTTTTCATTGCTATGTTTTTTTCCTTGGGAATTTTGTGCTCTGGATAAACTTGTGCTTTTTTCCTCTGCTCTTTATATCTATACATGATCAAACATATTTACAGCTATACCTAGACCTAGCACTGTGAAAGAAAAACTGACTGATCAACACAGTAGATTGCAGAACTCCATTTCATGTGCCCAGTCTCTATAAGGAACATGCACAAATAGTAAATTTCTTTAGTAGGTCATCCAAAACAGCGTGGCCACTGGGAAACTGCCAAATTCCTGAAGTGTGACACAGAAGAATACAGAGAACCTATACCTGGAGTTAAGCATCTGTTCCATGATACTACGGGGAAGTTGAGCAGCAGCATGAAGTTTGTTGTGTCTGTTCTTACAAGAAGCTACATGATGCTCACACATTTCAGGTAAAGGGAGATGAGGATATGATGCTGGTGCTAAGTCTTTAAAACTGATTCCTTTCCTGGGAGGGGATTCTGTGAGCAGGAGCAATTCTGGGCACTGCTCAACTGCAGGCTCTTAAGCGACATCAGAGCCAAACGCAAGTTGCTGAGGAAGTTTTGTTTTATTTTTTTGAGCAGGAGTTTTGACCCTTGCTTAAAATTTCATCTGTTCTTTGTTGTTTCTTTGTTGTTTTTTTTTTTCTTTCCTCTTAACAGTAATTTCAATGTTTTAAGTCAGCAACACAGATGATAAAAGACCTTGGCAAAGCCAACACACTCCTGTTGTATTCAAGACCTCAATGGCCTTGAAGCTTTTTTGCCTGGTGGGGCTCCCTTCCTGCCCCCAGCATCCAGAATGCTCTCCTGCACATCTCCAGCAGTGCCAGATTCCATCCTGGCAGTCTGACACCACACTCAGCAGAGCATGGAACTGATACTTGAAGATTCAGGGGACTTTAAAGTTCAGGTGAGAATGGACTCCATCACCTTTTATCCAAGCTAACAACTCTAAATCTCCATAACTTACTTAAGGACAAGAATGATTTTCTTCCAAAGACGTACTGTAGGCCCAGACGAATATAATGTTTAGCAGAGGAGTACTGATAGAGGTTTTAAATTACAAACAGTAGAAGTACATGTATAAAATGAAAATTAAAACAACAGTGGTTGGATTTCTGTCTGCTAAACTGTTTCCTCAGTCTGCTCTTCTGGCCAGTCACCACAGTCCCACGACTGATCAGTAAATCTGTTTGTTCCAAGCCATTTCTGTATACAATCTGTTTTGTAAGTATAACATACTCTATATGAAGTCTTTGGCTGGTTTTGACTCTGCAAAAGCTGAAGGGAAAAAAAACCCAAAGAAATATTACCATCAAACATAAATTTTTAGCCCAGCTTATTGTGTACATTATTATGTTTTCCATCCACCCTCTCTATGATCCATTAGTGCTTAATTTAAACTTTTTTTTTTTTCATGGGATGAAAACTTTTTTCCTTTGAGGCAAATATTTCCCATCACCTCCAGCTGGCCTCTTTTCTCGTCCGTTCTCTCCCCCTATTTCTCTCAGGATAGTCAAATACTTACATATAGGTTTTGAGTGTCGACATTGGCGTGGGCTTCCATCTGGTGGTGGAACGAACCCTGGCTGGACAGACCCTCTTCACCCCCAACCACAGAATGGGAGGGTTCAGAGAGGAAGGATCAGCCCTTGGCTCTGCTGTTGCCATGGTGTCCCTGCATCTCAGAAGTGAGACCTCCAGGATCAGGAGATGCTCTCATGGCCCTTATGATTGATATGATTGACCAGTAAACGTACGTTCATCCTTGCAGACCAAACATCTGCCAGTCCAGTTGCCTGTCTTATTAAGTCTTGAATTCCTCACACTTATAGTGTCATTTAAATGAATTATTTTCTAGACTGTCATAAAGGCAACACAATTTCTGGGTTTTCTAAATTATTGTTTCACAGTATGTATATGTGATTGATGAGAGCAAATGCAAGTAATGGCACTGAAGGTTTGCAGAAAGTTTCTAAATGAACCACTTGCTCATTTTGTTGTTGACTGTGATCTGGAAAAATACAAATGGTCAACAAAGACCATCAAGAGTATGAAATAGCTTCTGTGTGAGGAACAACAAAGTTGGTAGTCATCAGTATGGTAAAGACATACTGGACGGAGGGGAGGGGAAAAAAATACAGGTTTATAGACGCCTTAGTAACATGCAGGGGCTTAATTGATCTTTCATTCTTTTACTTCAAAATCAAAAGGCAAATTAAATAAAACTGGTGATAATAGGTTCAAAACAAGAGGATTCTTACCAAGTATAATATGGATGCTTGAGGTTTACCTAGTGCTCAAAGAGAGACCTGCTAAGTTCAAAGGAAAAAAAAAAAAAATTGAGAGTTGCTATGTACAGAGGAACTGCTATATCAATATGCCCCTGACCTGAAGAGGATAGGAGTTTATGAGTGTAATGGGGGAATTATTATTTTCATTTGCTTTTACAATCATCTCTAGGCAATCATACATGGCTACTCTTGAGAGCAGGGTACTAGCATAGACGGCACTTCAATTTAATCTGGTACATTATTTTTATTTTCTTACTTTCTATTTCATTTAAAGGGTAAAATAAGAGAGATTACAGAGCTGTAAAACACAGAAAAAAAAACTGAAGATTGGTTCAGCATAAAATAATGTATATATACATATATATATATATATATATATATAAAAAATTCCCTTAGTAACTCCTGAATATTTGTTGTGTTCTTGAGAATTTACCATTCTGGTATTATGAAAACAGTCCAAAAAAAAAATGCAACTACTCTGCCTTCTTATAAATTCACAGATTCAGGAGACTAGTCTGACTGGAGTGTATGATTTCAGATGGATTATACATTTTACAGTTCATAGTAATGAGATTAAATGAGAAATATCTTTGTTCAGGAGCAACCTAGAGTTTGAATAATGGTGGTGCTAAAGTGGAAAAAAAATCACCTTTCTGGTACAAAAAAAAGGAAAAATACCAAAAAAAAAAAAAAGAGTCTCGCCCATGAAATGGCACCATTGATCAAATTAAAAGGAGAAGAGAGGTTTCATTCTATTTCTGTGTAACAGTTTATCCTTCTATCCTCTTTTATTCCTGAAATATATCCAAATTTCCTCCTGTTGTTCATTGTTGTCTCATTGCAGGATTGTGACTGAGTGTCACAGCAATCTCCCTTCTATTATCCCCTCTGAACTAGATACACAATTTGCATAGAAAAATATTGTAGTTTATTTTTTGTCTGTGCTTTTAATTTACTGCTGTTTGAATATGTAGTAAAAGTATTGTGTGAATGTTCCCCCATGGTGTAACTATATTTTTATTTTCTTAATTACCTTTAAATTGTTTTTATGTACTTCTCACAATAGAACTTTTCATTCTGATGAATAACTACCAAGGATTTAGAAAAAATGTAACTATCAGTCAGAAATGTAACTAAATCACAAGTGAATAAAAGCTCAGATAAAAGTCAAACGTACTTTTAGTTTTGCACTCCTCTTTCTTAAACAGTAAATGTGCATTTTAATGTAAGTAAAATGATTGAAACAGTTAAGGAAATTGCTAAATGAGACAAACCTTTCCAGAGAACCTTTGGTCTAAAATTTTTAAATAATTAAATCACAAAAAATTAAATTAAATTAAATTAAATTAAATTATACTGGGTGTCTGATTATGGTTCACACTTAGGAACTAATACTCTGTAGACCATATGTGAATAAAGAAAATATATATAATATAAACTTCTAGTTTCAGCTCTGCTTTTCACCAGAAATGTTGCATATTACTAATTGTGAATGCTGAAAATGTCAGTCAGATGGAATGGCTGAGGTTTTCCTCAGAACGGAGGTAAGCAGAACTGGCAGTTAACAAGCTGATCCTGGGACTCCTACCGCTTCTGAAAGGATGCTCATTGAAGGAATAATCATTTAATGAACAGACATTTTAAGGATCTAGTTCAGTACAGATTACCCCACATAGGACCTTTATGCTCACTTCCACATCTGTAACTCAACTGCAGGCCAAAAAAAACACTGCATTGTCCTGGGTTCAGCAGTAGCAGTCATTTTTTTCCCCCTCTTATTAGCTGGTGCAGTGCTATGTTATTTTGACTTTTGGCCTGGGAACAGTGCTGATAACTCTGATGTTTTCAGTTGCTGCTTAGTATTGTTTAATTTGACCAAGGACTTTCTGAGTCTCATACTCTGCCAGGGAGGAGGGGAAGCTGGGAGGAACAGAGACAGGACACCTGACCCAAACTAACCAAAGAGGTATTCCATGCCACAGCACGTCATGCCCACTATGTAAGTTGAGGGCAGTTACCTGGAAGGGTTAGGTCACAGATTGGTCAGGCTGGGTATCGGTTGGCGGGGGGTGAGTCTTTGTATTCTCTTCCCTTGTTATTTCCCTTTCATTATTATTATTGGTGGTAACAGCAGTGGTTTGTGTTATACCTTAGTTACTAGACTGTTCTTACCTCAACTCGTGGGAGTTACATTCTTTCAGTTCTCCTTCCAGTCCCTCCCAGAGTTGGGAGAGAGGAAGGAGGAGGAGGGAGCAAAGGCTATGTAGCTGATTTGCTGACTGTGTTTAAACCATGACAGCATAAATACAGTTGCTGTTTGAGGTATACAGTTCAGACACTTATGAAGTATTAATTGATGCAGTCTAAAACAAGTAGGACCAATTACCTTCCTGTGCTTGTCAGAAGGCTGTGAGTAATGATTCTAGCCAGAAATAAGGAGTTTTAAGATCACAGAATCATAGAGTCCTCCAGCCCTCTGATCATCTATATGGCCCTCTTCTGGACTTGCTCCAACAGGTCTGTGTCCCTCTTATGTTGAGGGCCCCAGAGCTGAACAAATTATTGCAGGTGGGGTCTCATGAGAATGGAGCAGTGGGGGAGAATCACTTCCTTCGACCTACTGTCCACAATTCTCTTGATGCAGCCCAAAATACCATTGGCTTTCTAGGCTAGAAGCGTCTACTTGCTACTAGAAGTTTTTCTCCTCAGGACTGTTTTCAATGCTCTTCATGACTGCTCTCAATCTGCTCTCAAATGCTGTGCTGTTAATTACTGA
This sequence comes from Forpus xanthops, assembly GCA_032466535.1. Classification (NCBI taxonomy): domain Eukaryota; kingdom Metazoa; phylum Chordata; class Aves; order Psittaciformes; family Psittacidae; genus Forpus; species Forpus xanthops. Next base: position 18,323 of record JASSUY010026651.1, on the reverse strand, counting down.
AGTGAGAATAAGCCAGTGTGCTGCTCTGTGATTACAGTTTTAGTTTCAGAAGGTAATTGTTAGGGCAAATGTCAGCATTTGTGTGTCTAACAGCACAGAAAATATGTGTATGTAATTAGCACTTAAGATTATTGCAAATACAGAATTGTGCCCATAAAACTAGAGCTCTTCTAAAACACATAGTTCAGGAAGACATTAGTTACGTGAAACAAAATGAAGAACTCCTAACACATTTCAGATCTTTATTAGAAAACACAATTTAAGGGTTCCTAGCAGGTATTTTATCAGAATAATGTTTGAATATTTGGTATTGGGTCCTAAATGGTGCATCAGAAGATGATCCAATTTTCAGGAAGTTTAAAAGCTACAGCCTTATCATATTTAAGATGAATTACTGTTTCCTGCAATAGGAAGAAGAATTATTCACATTTTCCTTATAAGTGGCTAGACTCTTAAGTTTTGCATAATATTTTCTGGCAAAAAACAGCTATTAAGTTTAACTATGGATAGGCTCTCTGCTAGGTATGTGAATGACTAAGTAGATGTTGAAAGGAAAAAAAAAATAGAATTTATGCTTAATCTGATGAATAATATGAATAAAAAAATAGCTCCCCCCCCCCCCAATATAACAAATAACAGTGTTTCATTTTGTTAATTCAAGAATGAATTGTTTTGGTGTTTGCTTCAAATTCAATTTTTGCTTCAGGATGGTATTTCAAGATTAAATGACCCCATGCTTGTTTTAAAATTAATAGTAAAAAGGGAGAGCTAGCAAACTTGCAGACCCAGATGTGTTCCTTCTTATGTAAAATAAAAAGTGTTGTTAAATTCAAGCCAACATGCTGCTTGTTTACAACCCTGATGCTTTCCCATGGGGCAGTAAGGCAAATGTTCTCAGACTGGGGCTTCCAGCAAAGGCTTCTGCCACCGCAGGTGGTCTCTTGTCCCATGATATTCTTTGGGACAGCATTTAGGGCTGAAAACCAGCAAATAATGGAAGCTGAAGGAAGTCACCTTTCTGAGAGAAGCTGGTCATGAATCTTTGAGCAAAAGCTTTACCTCAAAAAATGATAATTTGTCAAGACTATTTTCACTGGAATGGCGTGTTTGAAAAAAAAAAATAAAAATCTGTCCAGAGCTTCTTGTCAAGGAAAATTCCTGAATAGACCAGCGGTTAGGCAGGATGTGGGAGACCTAGAGTAGAATCCTTGCTTTAGTCTTATTCTTTGTGCTTTGAAGAAGATTCAATTGTTTATAGAAAGTGAGGCAGTTCAAACAAATGAATTAGGGCTCCTGAATTAAGACTGAGGACCAGCACCTGGATTTCATACAAGGCAGTCTACTGCCTATTTATGTGTGATGGAAAAGGGCTTTAGCACTGATCAGGAATTTCTGAAATTTCCTAACCCTTACAAGAAGCAAATCCAGTTTTGGGTTTTTATCTGGTGGAGGTCCAGGTCTAAGTGGAACTGTACTGGACTAAACATTGACCTCAGAGCTTTCACTGTGGTATTAGGAGAATGAAACATTTTTACTATATTCAAAAAATGGGATGTAACAGGATGGGAAGGAGAACTTTCTCAGGAAAGAGAGTAACACCAGTCATTTATTTTGAAACTATTTTGCTTCACAAGTTAATACTGTGGATAAGACAGAGTTAAAAGTACTTTTGTAAACTTTCAGTTGAGCAAGGAATGCATCTGTTAGTGCAGCCAGATGGTATTTCTTTTTTCCAATACTGCTGTAACTTATTTCAGCTTAAATCAGTACTTCTCTTGGAAAATAAATGATCTATTTCCACTATGTAAAGTTTATTTATGTAGAACAGAAAATAATATTTGTTTTTACTTTGGAGGCCCCCATGGCAATTCTAAAGATATAATTCATGTATTGTATTCATTATACTGTCTTCTACCTGGAAAAAAAAAAAAAAAAAAAGAATAGGGAAAGCTGAGAGGTGAGGGAGAGAGGAAGACAGAAGAAATAGATAAATTGAAATGTATGGAATAAATACCAAAAAGAACATTAAAAATGGCAGCAATAAGCACAATTTCAGGTTAGTCTTGGAAGATTTAGCAATAACAGGAGGAAAGAAAATAAATGAGCCAGGAAAATAATGGGACAGAAAACACTGGATTCAGCAGCTGCACCTTTTTAAGTCATGTTAAGTCCTTCATTTACAGCCTTGCTTGGGGTTGCAGTGGTGAAATTCGCAATAGTAACAGGAAAATTATTTTTGGTTTATTTTTGTAATAAATTACTTGCAAAATAAGGATTAAATGTATTTAGAGAAGACAGCACTACAAACCCTAGTAGGTAAGCCAGAAGAGTGCTGGAGTAGTAAAGGCAATTCCACATCCTCCAGCATTGAACACCAGGGGAAAAGGAAGAGGGTACATTCTTCCATGGCACTGTACAGCCAGTGGTCATGTTCAGCTGCACACTAATCATCTTTTTTGGCTGATCTCACAAGCTTGCCACAAAATTGCTAAGTAAATAACTGCACCTTTTGATTTTCACTCAGCATAGAAAGCAGGCAAGCATTTGATTGGAATTCTTCAGTCAATCCCCTCTGCTATGATAAATGAGCTATGAGTAAAGTCAAAGCTCTTAAACACATTATTGTTTGTGAGAATTTACTAGTTAAGAGGAATATTTTGATTCAGTGGAAAGCAGCCTAGCATGAAGCAGCCTACACAGACAACATAGCCATAAACCCTTCTGCTTTGTCTGGATAGTTTTGGCCAAGGAGAAAATTTGAGGCACTAACAGACATTTTTTTTCTTTACTAATATAGGCTCTTTTAGATCACTCTGTGTTTTTCTGGTTACATTAGCACACTGCATTGTCCAGAGGAGCACTATTCGAGACCCTGTCTGCTTTAATTCCTGTAATATACACTGCTTTATTTGTATTGCAAGAATTAATGTTACCATAGCCAACACTGTGACATCAGAAGTGACACCAATATTCTTCAATTTCTTTTACCATAAGTTTTCTAAGGTTACGTTTACCTGGGCAAATAAATGCTGCTTTGCCACATCACATTTGACTTACTTTTATTAACCTTAATATTAAGGTGCTGGGTGCAAGAAACTATTATTCCATGCAAAATCTTGAAAAGCCGACTAGGACCAATATATTCTGCTCACTGCTTGCTCATAACTTGATCACCCCTACCTGCCCTTCTCCCTCTGTCTTTCTGTTAACATTTTGCTTGTCCCTTAACTGAACTAATATACTCCGTGTAAAAATGTATGGATTTTATTTGCAGGGAGAAGTTATTTCTGTTCTCATTCACAGTTCACATTACAGAAAAAGTATGAGTGGCTGAGCTTTGTGTGTTTGTGTGTGATTAAAAATATTTGAAACTTAATAAGAGTGTGAACGTTTCTGGAAACTCTGGTGAGAATTCAAATTCTGCTATGTATTCTCTATCTATTTCCTATTGTTTTGAAACCAGTACAGGTGCAGGAGGTGCAGTATATACTCACATGCACAAAGATCTATATTTCTGTCAATCAAAGCAATGATGTGATAAGCATCTACTCTCAGTAATGCTTATCTACTGAACCTAATACTAAGAAGGTTGTTACACCAGCACTGAGATTTTTCTCACTACTTATGTGAAATGTACTAGATTATATTGATCTAACACAAGTTGTCATATAGAAACTGCTTTTCCTAAGTGCTTTTAGGTGTTAGAAAGTAAGCAATATCAGGACCTTTAGGGCTTTTTCCTCATGAGGCAGAAAAATTGAACTGAAAACATTAAGATACAAGCCTTATACCTATGTGAAATAAAAAATGTCTTTTGTCTTTTTGCCTGTTTGTTTGTAACTTGATCCACCAAAATTGTCAAAGGTGTGAACAAGTAACTTGCTTGTGCCTCACACTGCAATTCTTATGAACTCATCTTTATTTTTATTCTTTTTAGCAATCTGTCAGCTGTGGTGTTGATCTTAATAATATGTGATGTTTTCTCAGGAAATTAGAGTTAATACAGTCATGCTATTTTCTTTGTCTATTTAGAAAGGTGATTAATGAGTGTGACATTAACCTAGACTGTTATTCACTTTAAAGATCTTCTTAATAATGAACTTAAATTTCAGAGACTCCAGCTGGAACTAGCAGTATTAGAGGGCAAACTAAGTAAATTCTGCTTCTCCTGAGAGGTTTCTGAACTGTTCTGTCACTACTGATACTATCAAGTTCCCAAAGAAGTTACAAACACGTTTTTAAGCACACTAGCTCCCGGCGTGCTGAAAGCTGTATAACTATTTCTGATTCATTGGAGATTCTAATGTTCTGCCTCAAATTAAAGTAAAATTATTTGAAACATTCTAGGAAGCCATTGCTGGAGCAGCTTCAACACTTGAAATGTGTCTAAAGTTAGGCAGATAGGGATTTCTGAAGGCAGACAGACTCATCTAACCGACAAAGATTTCTAAATCACCATTTTTTAAAAACAGCATGCGCTACCTGTAAAGAGTTTTCTCTAGAGGAATTGGGCAGTAGGAAAGGTGGTGTTGCTCTTAAGTCACTTTGTCATTCAATAAAACTGGAAGCTGGATTATGGCAGAGTTACCATTATTTATACTACTAGTAGATACTGCACATTTTAAGAGCAACTCTAGGATGTCAAATCAGTTCTATTCAACAAATGTACCTTGAGGTGTCCAGGCTTGCGAATTTTCACTTTTGAAAAATAATTATGTCCTGGTTTCCATTGAGTACAAGCATTACAGAGAAAGATCTGGGTGCTCCTCCTGGACATCCTTCCTTTATGGCCATCTCAGGTGTGCAAGTGAGGTTAATTGACTTTGATTAACTTCACTATCTTTCCTAACCCTGCAGGTCAGCAACCAGCTGATATGTTCAAAATGCCCACAAAATGTTTTCATTATGACCTCACAATAGTTTTTTTAGGTTAATTTTTTTTTTACAAAGGAGAAAGGATGAGAGTCAAAAGTTGTTTTTCCTTTTTAATAGTCATATCAGATTGGGAAAAAGCTCCACTGAAATCAGTTTAGCTAACAGTCACACGAAAACAAGACATATCAGGCTATAACAGAGTATGTGTTTAGGCTGCTAGGCCAAGACTGTAAGTGCTAGATTACTTAGCCTGATGCTAGGAATTCATTTTGTATTGCTGGAGCATTGCAAAGGAGATTGGCAGTCGCACCCCTGAAACTCCTTAACTAGCTACTGGAAAAATCCCCTCAAATATTCATAGCAGTTTTAGAATCTCAAATCTTTGTTCAGTCCTCTTCTATGTTTTGAGATTAATAAGTGTAGGTTCCCAAAAATGATAGATGCCTGCAAGCTACTTCCAAGCAATATGTTGCCCAGTTTGCAAAAAAATAGCACCAATAGGAAGAATAAAGCCCTGATTTTTTGGAATTTATTTGATTTCTAATAATTTAAGTTAGGTGGCTGCTAAACAGTGCTGGTGTATTGACAAAGGTGTGGGAAGTTTTTCAAACTATGGAGGTGGTACAGGGCAGGGAGCTGCTAGTGATTTCTTGCTGCTGTTTACCATGAAGCTTGCAATTCCCTTAAATATACTTTATTGACTGCAACCTAAATAATAAGACATTTTATGCATAAAAGACTTATATTCCAAGCGGTCTGGATGTTAAAAAATTACTGTATAATTTATACTCTGTATTAGCTATGAGCAAATTTTTCTAGCCTTTTTTTTTCTATGAAAACCAGCAAAAGTTGTCCATAACTACCCATGCTTTGATGAGTGCCTATGCTGGCTTTGACTGGAGTAAAGTTAATTTTCTTCATAGTAGCTTGTATGGGGCTATGTCTTTGATTTGCGCTAAGAAACAGTGTTGATAATACAAAGATGTTTTAGTTCTTGCTAAGCAGTGCTCTCACAGAGTCTGCTCCTCACACCGCCCCACCCCATCAGCAAGTAGGTTGGGGGTGCACAAGAATTTGTGAAGGAATACAGCCAGGACAGCTGACCAAAGGGATATTCCATACCATATGATGTCATGAGCTCAGCATATAAAGCTGTGGGAAGAAGAAGGAAGACAGGGATGTTCAATGACGGAGTTTTTAATTCCCAAGTCACTGTTAGGTGTGGTGGAGTCTGGCTTTTCTGGAGATGGCTGAACACCTGCCTGCCAATGAGAAATGGTGAGTGATGTCCTTGTTTTGCTTTGCATGTATGTGTGGCTTTTGCTTTACCTATTAAACTGTTTTTCCACTTTGACCATTATAGTTCTTTCACCCATCCCACTGTAGCAAGGAGTGAACGAGTAGCTGTGTGGTGCCGGTTGGGGTTGAACATCTACCTTTGTAAATATTTTGGAAGCAACATTAACCGTGACAGGATCTTTTTCTTATTTACCTCTCTCCTCTAGTCATTTGGACAGTTTCTAAACTCTTGTTCACCTAAGAATTTTTTTCTGAGGTGCTTAGAAACAATGACAAACCTACTGTATAAGAATTTTCTGTGTTAACATTTCAACTTTATTCATTACTTAAACTAAAAAGAAATATGAACTCATACTGTTAAAATATCCTAAAACAGCTGTCAAAAGCAGATGATATAATTTTCCCTGTTTCATTTCTATTATCTTTTCCTATTAACAGGCAATAAAACTGACAGACTGAATTTTAGCTATAAACCAATGACTGTATAAGAATGTAGAGCTTACTTTCCAAGCATTTAGTACACATGAATGAGCATTTGCAATTGTCCTGAATGTGACAGAATAAAAATCTTTATTCTGTTTACCCTATATGTCTCATCACAGAAATAAAAAGATGATGAGACAAGGAAAAATATAAAAATAAGGGGAATATAGTTTTTGAGTAACTATGGAATTCCCACTACAGGGATAAATATCAGCTTCACTTGTTTCAACTTGCAAGAGTAATAGTTTTTAATGTAGTTAAAAACATAGATTAGTAGCCAAAGCAGTTAAAAAGACATGAAGTGTAGGCTCTAGACATGCATAAAAGAAACAGTCAGTGCAAATGGATGTAACAGAAGCCACTTTTTGATACAGTGGCTTTTTCTGTTTTGGTTTGGGGTTTTTCTCAGCTGAAGATGTTTTTACTTGTTCTATCTTCTCTTTAGTTGTTTTTGAGGCAGAAGGATATAAAAGAGTACAAAAATGTTATACAGCTCTTAAGTGACTGAATACATTTGGGTAGAGGGAAGCTGCACGCATTATTAGCTTTCAGATGAAAAAGCCAAATGGTCAAGGAATGTTTATCATTCTATAAAAGAAGATGACTTATTCCAGTGTAAACAGCCTACACCCACTTATCATGCTTCTTTTGGAATGCCATGGAGATGTATTAGAAATACTTCTATTTTTGATGACTTAATTTGCCAGCTGGAAATTAATTATTTGTATGGTCCAAAAAATGTTTACCTCATCAGAGACAGTGGAGTTTATACAATAAGTAGTACACACAGACTCTATTTAAACCTGTTAAACTTCATAAAATGGTAAAGACTATGTCTTCGCATGTAATATGTTTTCTTGCTAAAGTTATTTATATTTTCCACAATTTGGAGAGCTGTTTCTTAACTGAGAACTCTGTCACTAGCAAATGTTCATGATTCCTCCAATCTATGTCAGCGCTGCCACCCATCTCACAGTGCTAAGTGCCAAGTACAGACAGCCATGCAAAACCATTTGGATTTTCCTAATTGTAAAAATAAGATCTTTTAGGAAAAAAAAAAAAAAAAAAACCGAAAAAAACCACACAAAAAAAAAAATTCCAAAAAAAAACCCCAAACAAACAAACAAAGCAAATATCCCACTGAAACAACAAACCCAATTTTTAAGTGAATTTTTAGTGGAGAGAGATGTTGCCTTTTTTCAAAAGGAAAGCAAACAAGGCCATAATGTCTGTGAAGGTCAGCAACTTTTGTCCTTGCTAATCTGTCTTCAGGAGAAATCAGGAGTAAGATTTTTGTGTGCTTCTTATTTACAAACAGTTGTATCATCATCCGTGGAAGACTTCTCAATGAGCAGTATCTTGTAAACGTGACTGTGAAATGATAAGATTTTGAGTAAAATCTGTGCCTGCTGGGTGTCATGGGTTCAGCAGCAGCAGGCATTCAGCATGCCTGCTGCTGCTGAACCCATGACACTGGGGATGTAAAAAATTTCTACATCTTGTTCTTCATGCTAAATGCAAATATATAGATATTTGCATATCCTGAGAAAAATAGATTTAATTAGATCTAAGAAAATTATTTCTCAGCATTCTCATGTATGTAAATGACAAAAATATTCCTTAATCTTAGAAGTAATTTTAGGAGTAATCCTAATCTTAGGAGTAGTTTTCAAATGGAAGTAATATTGCCTAAAGCTGAATTTTAATTTTATTTATCTGTTCCTCATAGGGAGTGTCCAGTATAGGTAAAACCAATCACGAGATGAAAAGTCTGCAGCTACTATACATGATAAAATAAATGGGGCTGTTACTTCCACTGGCATATGCAATTTTCAGGAATACTTATCATTTTTCAAATTGTCCCTCAACATTAGACCTCCAAATGTGCATATTCTATTTTCATTGCACCTCTAGTACCCAATAGTTTTGCTGTGGGATTTTTTTATGTCCTGTCTTGCCTTATTCCATCAGATACATGTGAGGATGAACAATTTGCAGTCCTTGTGAGCTGGCAGGAGTATCTCTCCAGGGAAAGTGGGCTCTTGTAAACTTCAGTGACCTGTCTGCTTAAAAGAACGGATTTAGCAAAGTGTGGAGGGTCGTTTCATAATGTGTATGCAAAGTGATTAAATCTAATTGTACAGACACTTCAAAAGTGCTCTTTTAAAAACAGTGGTTCGTTTGTGTACAAGAAATGTGAACATAAAGATTTAAGGTGGGGGTGGTATTGTACTTCTTGTAATTACTATTTGAATACACAAGGGCCATTAGTTTCTCTGAGTTATGCCATGTAATCACTGGCTGTGGCCTGACAAATACAACCTCTTAAGAGTTTGATATTGAAATCAGGGGATTTAGTCTCTGGAATTAGCTATTTATATTCTGTGTGACTGCTACAGTAGTTGCTGCATTTAAATTATTTATGCAAAGAAAGAGTACCGCTGTGTTCTTTATTACAAATCACACCGACAGTATGCTTAGCAAGGGTAGAGTTTTCCCTCTGAAATTCTGCTCCATTTTCAAGAGTATATCTTTATCTTGTCACTGGCTGTGTACTGCTATGAAAACAAATTGAGAACACACAGCACTGCACCTTTCATTGACTCTGGAAACAGTATCAGCTTTGTGCAGAGATAAGAGAATCTATCAGCAGCAGTGAATTCCACTTCAGTCAGTGATTAGTACTTCTCTTAGACCAAAGAACCAAATCCTTCAGGGAATGAAGCCTAGTTCAGAGCATCATGTGTGTCTGGCAATACAAATCTGCTTTTAAGAGGAAGAGAGGTTCAGAAGAGGAATCTTTGTAGTTTCTCATGGAAAAAGGAAAAAACATAACAACACTGACAGCCCTTTAAGAACAAGTTGAATAGAAGTAGTATGTGTGGAAGTAAGCAAATAACAAACAGACTCTCAATTTTCCAGAATGGTTACTCGGTTTGGCATGCTAAATTCTCCAAGCAGAGAAAATTCACTGCCATCTGTAGATCAGTCACTCCCACGGTTTCATACATATCCACTTACAATTCTATTTATTTCTAAAAGACTTACTATAATTCTTCCTGGATAAATGGCATCAACCATATATAAATAAGAACAGAATTTCTCCCATGAAAGCACAGCTTCTTTTTACATTTTCCCACAGTCTGTGTTCTAGGCGCATCGGTTAGCAATGACTTGCATTATTTTTAGACACTTGATTTTGGATAAAATGTAAGTAAAATTTTTACCTACGTGGTTGGTTTGATTTTTCATGTAGGGTCTGACATAAAATTAGTTTTTATACTTTGGTAATTTGCAATTAGCCCTTAAATTTGCACAAGTTGATAGATATCTGTGACCTCTTTTGTACAGTCTTTTTAAAAATGTTTTCTCCCTCTTTACGCACAAAAATGTACCCTATTCTTAAAAAAAAAAAAAGAGTATCTAATCCCCGAAATGAATGTCTGCGCAGTTGTAAGTACTACTCATTTAGTACCTGATTTTCCACTACTGGTTCTGATAGCATGGATCTAGTTACACTGGTAAATTTATTTGGGTCATGTAAATCTTTTTCCTCAATATTTTTTTTTTCTCCATTCTATTGCCCTTATCAAAGTTTTATCTATATGACTAGAAATCTCAAGCTGTAACAGTTGCTGTTGGTAAAGCTTTATTACCAGCCTCTGAATCAAAATACTCAGGGGAAGGAGGGGAAGGATTTGAGTACTCACTTGTAAGCATGATTGAAGAGGCCACAATAATCTAACAAGACTAAAACCAGGGAACTTCAGCTACCCACTTGTACCACCTACAAATGTACTGTATTTGTGAAAACATATTTCTTGACACTCTAAGTGGTTACTGCTTAGAATAGATACATGCAGTGAATGGCAACAGAGACTATTGCTTTGCCTGAAGTAACTCATCAGAAAGCTCGTTCCAGTCACAGCAGTAACTAAACACCATAATAAAATTTAATTTCTAAAGGACAGCAATGTCACAAGCAAAGAATATGTTTTAAAGGAAGAGTTTAATAAAAACAAACAAACCCCATGTGTTTCAGTAAACCAAGTAAAGTCTTTAGCAGTTGCTGCAATATTGGAAAGAAAATTAACAACCGTTTATGGAGACACATAAATAGCATGAGTATCTGCTTGTGGTAGCAGTCATATCAAGGTTGTGTTTTGTCCAGCCTGGGGAGTGGGGCTTACTGGCTTGGAGTAGTTATGTCACCAGCACAGTTGCGCTGTTTCTAGAAGTGATCCAGTATACCAGTCTGCTCAGGCTAAGCTCAAGTGCTTTTGCATAAGACACAATTTTAACATAGTTTAGACAGGCCAGGAAAAGATATGGATAGTCCTGGGTCTATGGGGAGAGAAATGAAAAAATAAGGATCATTTACCTTCGAGAACAGGTAAATAAGATGGGATGTGACAAAGTGCACAGATGTCTGATTATATTTCCTTTTGAAGATTACAGCTAGGTTCATTCTCGCTAATGGAGAGAATGAATCTTAAGATTCTTTGACAATGTTTCTGATGTATTCCTTTGCAGTCCTCTATAAAAACAACTGAGAGAGGTATAATATGCTCCTGGTTAGCGGGATCATATAACTTATACAGCAATTACTATGTTCTTGCACCAATACTGTTTCTAATTAGGTAAGCCTCTGGGTGGCATAACAGTGGCATTACTGAATGTAGGCCCCTTACTGCCAGCCCTTTGGTGCAGATTTGCCAGGTCAGAAGGGAATGAGGCCAAAATGATCTGGGGTCTTAAGCCAGGACAACGTCCTAAAGGGACTATTCTGACTGGTGCAAGAAAGAATAGAACAAATAAAAAGCAATTTAAGGGGAAAACAACATCCTGGAATAGTCAAGAGGCAAAACAAAATTTTGTTTTTCCTTTTTTGTCCTGTCTTTACAGCAATTTTTGTAAAGCTGGCCAAGAAAAGTGGAAATGTTGCCAAGATGCAACAGAGCCAAAGAGGAAGCTAAGTTTTAGACAGATCTCCTGTGACGTGTTTATATTCTCAGCCTTAGGGGAAAACCTGGCCAGTGGAAGCCAAAAGGAGAGCTATCACTGATTTCCTGTGAGCTAAAAAATCCTATTCATAGCATGACCAGAATTCTTGTCTTCAGAGGTTAAAAGACTAGTAATAGCTGGTGCCAAAAAGTATCTTTAGCCCCTCAGTTCCCCAGTATTAATTATATAATTAGCGACTTCACTCACATTTTATATTATATACTAGTCATGTAATATAATTTCAAGGCAAACATGAGCACCATCTCCACCTTCTCTGTGGTATGAGCTGCAAAGGATTCATTACCACAATTTGTGCATGTCTTGCCGTTTGTAGAGAGGGAAATCAATATTTGTGTGTGTATACTGCTGCTCTGCAACTGATAGAGATATTTCACTATGTTTTCACATCCATTCTCTTTTCAGGAGGGAGAAATAACTCTTAATGAGTGTTTTTTTTTTTTTTCTCAATGCCAGATTTTTGACTCCTTATTCAGTCATCAAATAGCTTAATGATATCAACGATCTCAATGATCACAAATGGATTTTATTATGCAAACTGCATATTTTAATCCCAGTTTTAAAGAATCTGAAGTTTAGGAGCTGGCATTCTGCATGGTGCTAATGAAACTGCTGTAGTGTCCACTGCAATAGAGTTGCTGATATTGTTCAAGTACACTGAATAAGTGTTACCTGAAGAAAGGGGATAAACACATCTATACCTACTTGAAACTAAAAGCACAAGAACAACTGTAACACAAACAGAGTTTAAGAACTTTTTGTAATTTTCAGAAATTTGGATTAAGGATTTGTTCAGTTATGAAAATAGGTATTAAATTTTTAATCCTAATTAGAGATTAGAATGCAATAAGGTTCTTTTCTAATACTCTTATTCATTTAAAGTAAATATCTTAGTTTATTCTAGCATTCATTGACCTGGGTTAATCTCTAATTGTGTGTGTTATTATTTATTTAATATACTACTGCAGCCTGTTAAGTTGAAAGAATTTGCAATGCATTTGCTAATCATTTATGAGGATTCTTTTATGTGGATAAAGTTAACAAAAAAAGAAGACAGAAATGTTGCTTTAAAGGAATAAACACAGGTGAGAAGCTCTTTACCCTATGACATGGAGATGATATGATTATTATTTTTTATGTAGCAAAAATATGTAGCCACGTATGTTACCAGCTGTTGTTCACAAGGCTTTGTTATCTCAGAAATGTGTATGGCTGGGATTGCCTATCCAAATAGGAGTCTTTATGCATTGTTGGCTTTTCTGTTTATAAGCAAAAATTATTTAAAATAGAAATCCCATTTTAGTTAGAAATCACCAATAAATAAATTTGATAGGATCTATTTTGATCTGACATTTTTCTAAAACAGAAAATATTTTAATTTCACCTACATGCACTTGTTTGTTTCAGTGCTTGTGGAAGATTGTATATGTATAAGGGAGAAAAATGGGATAAGTGATCATAAGCATATGTGCAAGAGTGTTTGGAGGTCTAATTCAAGTAATGTCAATACCTTTTTTTTTCTCTTAGCATTTTGCTTCAAATTCACCAGCTGCGCAAAGGTGATAATAGTTCCTGCATTTTATAAGGGCTGTGAAACTTAACCAGAGCTAGATAACACCAGAAATTAGCTATTCCTGAATAATACCATGTGAGACTACGTTTACAAAGTTAATTATGTTGAGATTGAAATGCATTTCATAGTGGAATAGCTACTGCATTTAAAACCTACTCTAATCCAAATAAATTTTTAACTGGGCCAACACATTCATTTGTTAATGTTAATTTAAACTGTTGCAAATCAAGTTCAAGATGCCACAGAAGCACATATTACAGAATCATAGAATCATAGAATAGTTAGAGTTAGAAAGAACCTTAAGATCATCTAGTTCCAACACCCCTTCCATGGGCAGGGACACCTCCCACTAAACCATGCCACCCAAGGCTCTGTCCAACCTGGCCTTGAACACCAACAGGGATGATTGTTGTCTGTTCAAAATACAACATAAGATTGATCAGCTGATGCCTACAAGATCTTGTAAAAGGGTGTAGAATGTTACCTTAACTAGAGGTGTTCTGCTGAAGCAAGACATGTATTTGGCAGGTATTATTATTTAGTTTCTAATAAAGAAGCTTTATGACAACTTTAAAAGGAGTTTTTTTCATGTTAATGAATATTCCTGTGACATTATCTTAGCAATTTAAAAATTATTCTCTATTAGCATTATGATGGAACTTCTGATGGGTATCAATCCTATGGAGATAGCCTTGAGAAAAATGCAAATGTCACGAGCAGTTATACTGCAATAAAGACAATGACATTGTAAGGGTTTACTTGGATTGCACTTCTGATAAATCTTAAAAAAGCATAGCTCTTTCACAAAGAGGCTTTTGAAGTCTGTTAATTCAAGGTGCTACCACCTTGGTGTTGCTTTGTTAGAAAAGTACTAAATCAATGGGAGCTAAGCTTACACCTCAATGAAAATATTTTCAATATTGTCTACTTGCAATTTAAAAAAAAGATGACCCAATAATATACAGTAGCAAATCACCAAATGTACACCATATCTGGATTCTTCAACAGACTTTTATTTCCATAATTCTATTGTCGCTGCAAGACAACACAGATTTAGAGGGTCCTTTGCCGTGGAAAGCTGCTCTGTATGGAAATTAATGTGGATTTGACTTGTACGGATTTAAAGCACGATGGCTCTTCAGAAGTAATTACTCACAAAGAGTCTCAAATTAAAGCTTTTGTCCAGTTAATGTTATTGAAATGCATAAGATATTTGAGTTTTAATCCAGAACATTTGCATGCAGGGACCTGAGTGTCGGAGTGAGAAGTGGTAGTTGGAAGATCAACACTCTTCTTATACTTAGTGGTGGCTTTCCAGCAAGGAAATAACTATCAATTCAAGACTCCTCAATTTGCCACTTTTTCTCATTGGCACAAAATATTGTTCTGCATAGTCCCACAGTAAATACCTATCCAATGTTATTTGGCACACGGTGACTAATTGAGCTAGAAATGGTCCTTGAACCTGCTGGTACTGAGGCAGGGCTCTGAACCATTTGTACACCTGAGAGTGTGGCCCCTGGGCTAGTGGGAGTAGACCCACTAATCTAATGGGACAAATTTCCACCCACTAGAAAATGTGGCTGGCGTAGCTGGGCCAAACTTCAACCCCATGATCGAGCTATATTGCCATAGCAATTAGAGCATGTGTGTAAAAATGGTGGGTATTTACGTTTCCCCCTGAGGAAAGCAGCTGAAAACTGTTATTGGATCTTGTAAAGGTGCAGGGCTGTTTGTTTGAAAGCTGGTAGTATCTATGGCCTGAAATCACTCAGGTTTTTGTGAAAGCCTACCAGCTTCCTTCTGTTCCAGTGTGTGAGACAGTCTACCCTGAATCAGACCTCACCATCACCTGCCCCAGCCCACCAAATCACAGGGAAAAAAGCAGCAGCGGGCTGTGCATTAGACTGCATGCCAAGAGTGCCTGGTACAATGGGGAGCACAGCTTTTCATGGCTGTGTAGTGTTGCGACCTCTTTCCTTGCCTGAGTATATGGGTCTTGTGCAAATAACTGGCAGTATGAGCAGGGCGAAAAAAAGTGCTGTCCAGTCTGTGATTTTCAGATACTGCAGCGGGCAGCCTAAGATGGAGACAAAATTGATAGGTCAGACACAAATCAAGAGACTTCTCACAGCTGTGATTACCTGGAGCCTGTTTCCCATGTTACTGGAAGAGAACGGAAACCCCTACACCTTGAGCCCGTACACTTACATTCTAGTATCTAATTTCTTCCCTAGTGACTAAGAAGACAAAGTAGGACAATTATAGGTTTGTGTTTTGTGGTTCTTTTTTTTTTTTACAGTCCTTTCCTTTTTATGGGACTTTTATATCTGGATTTTTTTAGTTCCCTTGGAGTGGTTAGCAACTTTAATTCTAGAACAGTTTCGTTAGAATAGGTATTTAGTGAACATTAACCTCTGTGGGGATGATTCAGGAGGTTTAAGAGGATTTTGAATCAAATGGAAGATTTGGTGGGTGACAGATGAGTTTGGCATTCACAAAGCTTTTGATTAGGGGTTTCAGTGTTGTAAGAGACTGAATTTGAAAGAAAATAAGACAAAATTACACCTGGCTGCTGGAGCATATTCTTTGAAACAAAGATTTCAGGACTGCACTTAATTTTAGGTGGCTTACATAAGGCTGTAGATAACTCTATGTCTGTAAAAAGAAACTTTAAGAGGAAATGAGAAAGGAGACAAGGATTATTTGGTGGACTGCTGATTGAGAACAGTAGGGAGCCATGGCAGGGTGAGGAATCTTCGGCGCTGGCATTAGTGGTAGAATGGATGTTTGAAGACGTGAGGGCATAGTGAACTTTGCTATGTGAGGTATCCAGTGATGCCTGGGTTGACACTGAAGACATAGGAGTTTTTCTAGAGTAATTCTAAGTCAATTGGGTAAGCAGTGATCCATGGGGGAAAAGAGGCAGGATCTTAGATCATTTGTAAGAAATGAGAAACCAGGAGCAGTGGGTGGGAGAGGGGACTCATGGGAAAAAATTGGGGATAGAAGGTAGAGGAAAATCCCCATATTTTCAAAATAGGTAATGGTCCCAAAGACCTTCAAGTCCCATCTCTCCTTCCCTACTAGCCTTTTCTTTAGAGAGCAACTAGAAATAATTAACAAGAATATCAAAACCTGGAATGGAATTTTAAGTGCAGGAAAATAGAGGAAGTTCAGGATTAAGAGCTTCTGCAGAAGGGTTCTGCAATTTGGAGGTCTGCTGATTTGACATTACCTGACCAAGAATCCATGCAGCATTTAGTCTGTGTGCGGACAGAGAAAGCGAAACTGTTGCCCTTTCCAGTTCCTCTCTCTGCTTTCTGAAACATGGCAGCCTTAAACTGTTTTGCAGAAAACTTGTTCCCTTTGCAGGCTCTAATTTAAAGCTTGAAAAGCAAACGGAATACAAACACAACATCCTCTAGCGTCCACCTGTTTCTCTAGGTCAATATTTAAACAAGAAAAGCCTTGAAACTTTGCAGCTCTACTTTGATCTGTAATTTCTATGCCTTAGATTTCATGCTTTTTTGATTCCAGGGGCTCAGAGGTCAGACTGGACTCACTGGACCTCCTGCTGCTGAGTCTATAGGCTGAAGTGCTGCCTCAGAGGCATTTAGTGCATTTGCTAGTGCTGGTTTAAGATTAAGTATTCAGCAATTTGGTGAGTGGGCTGTGCCATAAATGTGTTCAGCATCCTTTGCTCTACACTTCAGAGAAATCAGATGAGCAAGAGTTAAGTGTGCAGCCCTTCGTTGCTATATTTTTATTGGACTCCATCTTGACATTTTGAATACCAGTACACAGACCACAGAAGTGATTCTCCCTCTGCCCCATAACCACCCACATACACATATTAACTCCACTACTGAAATATTAGAAGGCCAGAATCCCAGTCAGAAGTCCTAACTGTGGAAACACTGGAGTTGCACAAATGAAACAGCTGCTTGATAACATCAACAGAGTTAGTACTTGAAAAAAAACCATCATGAAAGTTAAAGTGCAATCTTATCTTTTATCATAGGTGCTTTGATAATTCTTTCTGTTGTGCAGAAGGACTTTTTTTAAGGCACCTAATGCATTCACAAAATGTTTGGACAATGAGTTTCCAGAAACTGAAGTGTAGAATGCACTTTGTTTACACAGAAACCTGATTAGTATTCTTTGGAAACCATCCATCCCAACTGGATCTTACTGCAGAGCTGTTGACAGGATGTGTTCCTGTGATCATGCAGGTCTAAAGTGATTTTTTTTTTCTTTGAAAGAAATAACTTGTTTTGGAAACTATTCTGCTTTGAATCAACAGTAGATGAAAAGGGTAATTTATTGGTTAGGTGAGCAGCAGGATAGCCTCAAAAATCAGTTGCACAAAACATACTTGTATCAAGTAGGGTATTTCCATATTTTAAAACAAGTAGTGGTAGCATTTTAATAGATTATATCCTTCACTGTGAGTCAATATTAATTAAGTTAATGCTCTTGCATAATGACCCATGGTGTTGGAGTTGAATTTTTTGGCAGAAGAGTATAGTCAAGATATTAATCACTTGCAGTGATTAAAAATAGTCTTGATATTTTCAAGAGGAAGAGGGATAGCTCTATTGTTCTATCCAAATTCCAGCTCTACTAATTGCATAATGCTTATCTAAATTACACCAGCTGTATATTCACAAGGATACATAGATTGACTCTTAGCGACTGATATATTCCGTCCTCAATATTTTTAGATATTGCCAAATTGGAATCTAAATGCCAAAGTATGTTCTTGGGCATAGTACACGTCATTCTGTTATTCAAAAAATATCACCTGGCTTCAACCCACAGACACTATTTCTATGGCTACCTAGAGACAGAGCAAGTTAAGAGTTATTCCTCCGTGCACACATTAAATCACTTAAGTTACACAAGGTAACTTTTAGCAGCAGAAGAAAACAAAACAAAACACACTGTCAGCCCAGAAATTTAGTCAAGGGGGAAAAAAAACCAAACCTGTGTGTTGTGGTTTGAGGCTTTCAAACCCATGCAGCCGCTCTCTCACTCACTCCCCTCTCTTTCTTCCTCAGTCCGAGGG
>JASSUY010026650.1:0-21093 GCA_032466535.1 Forpus xanthops | reverse complement strand
TCACCAAGGGATTAGGTTCCAAAAAAAAAAAAGCCCCGGTGAAATCTGTAGCATTTTGACAGCACATAGCATGCACGTCAGTGAAATGAAATGCCAGTGCATCCAGCAGTGACATGCCCCAGCTGAAAACGCCTCCTGTGACATGCGTTTTACTTCTGTGAAAGCCATGCCAAATGTTATGCTGAAGCTGTTTTGTCGGGTGAAGCCAAGTCACTCCTACCCAGCAGTGGTTTTGACACAGAACACTGAAAATGTGCAAAACAAAATGCTGAGAGGCTTTTACTGTACACAAGTGACTTACTTTTGCTGCTTGCGTTTCTTTGGTCTCTATCCTGACTTATTTCACATGATGAATGTATTGGCGCTGCCCTGAATCTCTGAGAAGGTGCAATGCAGATATTGATCTGAAGAACCACAGTTTGACAAGAAGGTCAAACCTCACAATGCTCCCAAGTGTTAGGGCTTGCATTCAGTCACGAGCTGGCCGGAACAGGGGTTCAATGCATCTACCTAAACAGTCCCTTGTTAAGACGAATCTGAGAGAGAAAATGAACCATTTGAACGAAGTAGAATGCCCTTGCAAAGTCTGCTCCCTTGTTCAAGGACGCTTCTTTTGTTTATCTAGGTGCATGTTTGTAGGTGCATTTCTCACAGCTCTTTCCACTCTGTGCTCAGCAGGGAATAAATGAAATGTGGACTTTAGAGCCTGTGCTCCCAGAGGTGGAACCATGACAACCTGAGGTTTTGCAGCACGGTCTCTTCGAGCAAAAGCCTCCAACCGAAGGGATCAGGCTTCTGTAATAACATTTTTTAAAAGCAATAAAAGAAAATTTACTGCAGTGACTCGATTTAGGAGTTTGTTGGGAAAGGCGTAGCTCCGCACGCCAGGAAGTGCAGGCCAGGTCTGCATGGCACAGCACGGCGGGGCTTTGCAGCAAGGATAAGCCAGGAGAAAGGAAGGGCGGTATCTCCCAGAGGTACTGTAAAATAAGATCCTTGGAGCTGCAGATTTGTTACGGGAAGAAGGAGGTTTTGATTGTATCGCATCCAAGCCTGTTATTGGTTTAATCCCTCACTGTCAGGATACCGGCTCCAGCCGTCCCTTCCTGGTGTTTCTCACCATCGCCATGCCTCTTGCAGAACAAGGAATGGGATTCAGTCTCCCGCTGTAAATCACATTCCCATGTAGCGCCCTTTACAGTCGCGCCTTGAGAGATAACAGAGCCTGGCAGCCGCGCTGGCTTCCGAGCGCTTGCCACCCGCCTGCCCCGGCCCCGCTGATGCTGAAAGCACGGGGTTAGCAGCAATTAGCAGGGAAAGGGCCAGGCAAGGCTGAAATGTCTGAGCCAAGGGCAAAGCCAGCCCTCTCTTTCGCCTTTGCTGGAGGCTGAGAGCTGCAGTGATGGCAGAGACAGCCCTCAGGTGTAAGAGAGGAGATTCAGATTCTAGGATATTGCAGCAGCCTGTGTCCTCAGGGCAGGCTCTTTCTTCCACTCTGCTGCAAGTTTTGTGGCTGTTTTCCCTTTGCTCGCTTAAAGGAATGTTTCCTGTTGTGGTGTTGCTTCAGACAGGAATTCCCTCATTTTGCCTTATCTGCCTCCAAACTATACTGAGGTGGCAGAAAGGGTCAGCCTGATATTTTTCAGCGTAAGACTTCTTGTTTTGATGACCTGCTCCCGTTCCCTGCAGATCCTTTGCTACCAGGACAAGCACCCATGCCATGTACAGGACACATGCCCTCTGCAGAGACCAGCAGCCTTCAGAAGTGTTTCTGAATTAAGTGTCCTGATACCCTTGCACTGTTGCCTGTTGTCCTATGTCTCCGGAGGAACTTTAAAACAGAGAGAGATTAAATAACTTCTTCAAGGTCACATAGCAAGTGTGTGACAAAGCTGGGAAAAGAATGTAAATTACGGCAACTCACCATCCTTTGTCTCCATTAGCTTCCGCCTTTTGTTATTATTGCTATTAATAAGCACAGACAGTATTACAGTGGGCACAGTTTCCAATGAAGAGCAGAGACCATTGCTCCAAACATTGTAAGATATAGATAAAAGAACAGCCTTTGTCTTGAAGAGGTTGAAATCCAAAAATAAGCCTCACATTGCTGGGATGAACCCATCCAACCTTGTCATTTTTGCTGTCCAGTCACTCAACATCTTGAAGATGCAGCTGTCTCTATTAGAAAAACCACAGAGCCGTCTGATGCAGTAGAGGCAGAGTGCCAGGAACACGAGGGGCACTGGATTTCACATTACCTTGTCTTTTCTCTTGTACTGAAAAGCACTCAAAGCAGGCTGTGGTTTTGCTCATTTCCTGTGAACAGAGCTGACAGGGAAAGTTAACTGATAGCACTGACTGACTTACAAGAAGCACACACACAGCTAACCAGGGCTGTGCTCAAAATTCAACTTGATAGCAAGCCCTATACCAGCCAGGCCTGATCTAACACCAATATTACAATGTGAAGCGTTGCCAGATTCAGGCATGGCTGACTTAACAGATTGGTCACAGGTTTCTCTTCAGTTATGAAACAGCTTGAGACTTCAGATGTGAGTGCAGTGTGCTGACTCACTGCCAGGTATGTCACGCACAGGACAATAATGCCTAGGAAGTGTAAGAACCTGGATTTATTTTTAAACTTATTTTTATTTATCAACTTCTCAAATGCAATAGCAGCAAGTTTCTGCTATTTCTATTCCTCCTTTTTTCCTGAGCTACAGGCTTGGTGATCAGGCAATAAGTAACTCCAGGCACTAAATTTACAGGGAAATTGTTGCACTTTTCAGGTGGTTAAAGTCATTAACTCATACCTTATTACAGCAGCTGAGGCATGCAATAATAAGCCCCAAAAGTACTGCTCTTTAGGTCTTAATGCTCAATTAATTTTCTGGAATCCACATCAAGTAACAAAGGAATGAAACCACAATAAGAAGAACCAAGGGAGGAGTTATTGTGTTTCCTTTATTCTTTAATTTCAGTCTTGGTCTATCAGTATTATAAATACTTCAACAAAAAGCCATGCAGGTCAAGCCTTTCTGCCAGTCTAAATTGTTCTTCTATTTTTGTTGACTCAAACAGGATTAATTGCAGAGTGCAGCCATGTGGATCAGACCAAAAGTCTGTCTACCCCACCATGAGTCTCCAAAAATGCCCAGCAGTGGATGCCCAGGGAACTGTATATGCATGGGACAAGCAGAAAGTGGTGCTTTCTTAGGATATCCTCAGTGTTAAGTGTCACTGTAAATCAGAGGTGGCGTATTTCTATCTAATATCCCACAATGGACTTTTATTCCCTGAACCCACCAAATCCTTTCTTGAACAGATATAATGTTTTTGTCCACAGCATGCTGTGACATGAAGACCTATAAATAGGTCTTTGAGATACTGAAAAATGAATCCTTCCATTTGTTCTGCATTTGGCTACCTCCAGTTCTCTTTGACGCCATCACTTTCTCCTCAGCTGTGTGTCACTGGGGCATAGTTAAGAAAAGCCATTCAGTAGTTATCCAGCCTCACAAGATCAATGGTATTCCTTTTTGAAAGGCAGAAAATGCTGTTTTCAGTGTAAGAATAATATAGACATTTATTTGCAAAAGAAAAAGTTGTAAAACTAAGGATAAAATGCACCCATGCATTTTGCACAGGCCTGCAGAAGAGTTTGAAAGCCCTGACCAAAAAGCAACACTTCAAAGCAGTGCAGGCTTGCAAGTTTCTGGCAGGGCTCAGTCTCCTTGACTAGAACAGCTGCAGAGAAAAGTTGTCAATGCAAGCTCAGGAAACAAATGAGCAATTCTATATTTGCGATCCAAGTGCAGTACTTCTGAATTTTCCTACAGCTCGCAAGGCCAGGAACTGCCTTTTGGTTCTCTAGTCTGATCACATGGCGATGAATCTTAAACCAGGACTTCTGTCATCGAACCCATTTTCGTTTAGAGATAAAAAATACTCATGCTAATTGGGAATTTAAGAGCCCTCTGTTGGGTGCCAAAATCCGCAGTTGAGACATACAATGCTCTCCATTGTTTTAAAAAGGGAATAAGAACTTAGGAGGAAAATGTGAAAAAGAAAGTCACAAAATTATTAAAACAAATGGAAAAGTGAGAAAGTTGACAGAATCAAATATCATGGAAGAGCGGGAAGTGAACAAGACAGGAAACAGGACACAAGATAAAATCTACAGCAAAAAAAAACTATTAAGGACAAAACAAAATTCAAGTATAAGTAAAATAAAAGGAATCTTAACAATGGTTTTAATACAAGAGGGCAGAAGTACCTAATAAATATTTCTGGCCTTGTGGCTGGGAGCAAGACAGATTTATATATACGATAAAATACTTTGCATACCAATTGTAACCATTTCTAAAGAAGATGCTAAGCAGCAGATTCCAAATGAAGATTTGATATCAACAAAATCAGATAATTTCCGTGTATGAATTTCTAAAGAGCCAGACAAGGATCCCTTTAATATTTGTCATCATTTCTAGTAAATTTTGGAACACAGTAATTGCAGACGATTAAAAGAAAGCTCACTTTGTGACAATACCTTAGAAGTGTAAGCAGACACCTGAGCAATCACTCTCAGCCTCCTGCTATCAAAGGCAGTGGAACAGCTACTGTTGGTTTCTATTAATAACAAATTTTAAAAGGTAATAAAAGAAATTCCAATCAACATGCATTTATGCAAACTACATTTTGCCAAATTAACGTGGTAAACATTTTCACAGGGTTACAGGTTTGGGCTATTCTTTATACATTTATACACAGTGTAATATCAGTGCTGGGGGCAGAGACAGCACGAGAATGTCTCCCCTCAAGTGAAAGTGGTGGGCACTGGAGGAAGACAATGAGAGCGCAGGCACCAGGCACAGCACACAGAGGGGCAAGGGGCTCCTCAAACCCTATCCTGTCAGAATCAGAGGGATGTGTAAACAGCTTTCAAAGGCCATTTAAAGGCAATTAATTAAGCAAAATGCCACTATCACAGTATCAGAGTTTGTGTCTGTCTAGAACAATACCAGGTCCTAATGTGCCCATCCCGGTCTGGGCACACTCTTAAATACAGCTTTGCAAAGAATATTGAGGGAAACCAATACAAAGACTGTACTTGTAAATACTGTACTTGTCACTTCAAGGTTGGTTTGTTTCTTGCCCCTCATCTTATGTATCTGTATGTGCTTTTGGTCAGGAGCATGACAGTGTAGTTCGTTCAGGGCTATGACCTTTTGCTAATTTAGTTTTACATTAATATATTATACAGCTTATTGGTTTTTAGCTGCATAAAACTATAAACCCTTCTTTTGACCAGCTGTGAGAACGTGCTGCAGTTTGTGTATCCCAGACTGAACAGTGAGCAAGGCTGTTTAATTAGATCCAATCCACCCAACTTCTGAAAAATTAACTTAGCAGCTCCATTCCCAAGTTAATGTTGATTAGCAACTATTGCATGCACTGTGTGCTTGAAATGTGTATAAACTGCGTATATGTTGCAAAATTGAAAACTTACTTTTAATTTTCTGCCCACCACCAGACGACCATTTTTAGCAAATTAATCACTTAATATGTTCTAAAACATTCCTTTGCTTTATTTGTTTATTCGGGCCTTTGTTCATTGTTAGTTTTCTAATAAAATACAGTCTTTCAAGTCTGGTTTTAAAATAAACCTAATTTCTCTAAGCCTTTAATTTTTGCAGTGAGTTAACCCATGGATATATCAACACTATTTCATTTTTGCCATTTCTGATCTTTATGAAATAATCATATATGAGAGAAGGAAGATAAAATCTCATCTGGCCAGTGCTTGTTACAAACAGGTCTGATTACAACAAATACTTGATCTTTCTAGATGTCACTTAGTGAAGCAAACGTTTCTTTTCCTGTAGTCCCTGAATTTTTTTACATCCCCATTACAAAGTAACCGTGATTTTCGACTCTTTAAGGCATGCAGAAGAAATGTAAGCTCAGAGCCACCAGGCAGTGCCTGTCAGATACACAGAATGGAGGTTTAAGACTCAAGGCAATGTAGCCTCAGCCGTTGATACCAATGAAGAAAGCATTACCGTAGGAAAATGCAAGTCAATGAATCTATCAGCTGCTTCTGACACTCAGTTCCTCCCTCCATTTCCTGCTCACTCCCACTCCGTCGACCTCCAAATCCCCTTGTTTCCTATCTTGCTGACTTCTTTTTCAGCATCCTCATCACTGTTATCTTTAAGCATTTTGCTGCTGGCTCTCCTTCCTTATTTTCTGTATATCGTTTCTAAGAGCCCATTTCTCAGTGAGAGCCTAATAACCATTATGTAAAGTGGGAGGCAGCAAGGGGCGAATAACTATAAGATATTAATAATAAAAAAATCATTAAATGCGTATTGGACTGATTCCTGCAAATCCTCAAAGGTGAGAATGATGTTTTTACAACAACTTAGAATGAGCTTTGTGGGAGCAGCGCTTTAGCAGGGACTGAAGAAATGAGTTGTGTTTAAAAATGAAGATGGATGAATTAATTTCTTCAACTCTCTTAATTGCTAAAACAACCACTGAAAAAGTTCAGGTTTCTGTCAGCTTTTGTAAAGTCAGATCTTATTCCATGGATTTTTTGAATGAATAAAAATGGAAATGGCAAAAATGCTTTATATATTAAAATTTGGCCTTTTTGAAGGATACCACTTTAGAGGCAGAAGCAGCTTTAAAATGAAATACCCAGTGAAGTCTCCAAACAACCTAAACCAAAGCTTAAGCTGGACCCTACTCAGCTACAAAACAAAGTATGTCCAATATGTGCCTGGCAGTAACTGTAAACATGCTCTGGGTTGTTGAATCACAAAAGAATTCTGCAGATTTAAAATGGGCACAATTTAAAATAGTTTCCTCTACTGCCATAGCAACTGGTACCTAAACCTAATAAACCTAATACAAATGGAAGAGGCAGGCTGAACTGTTTAGTCCTTTTCTTTGAACAGTTGCTGTCAGTTTGCCCCATTGCAGTGGCTTGATCAGGGCGGGATGTTTCCCATTTTTACACTTGATGCAGCAGCACGGAGAGACACTGTTCTAAATGGAGCAAATATGCATGCAAGGCCCAGAAATGTCCATCAGGAGTGTGAAATGGTGGTTGCTTTGCAGTATTCTGGAGCTGACACCGCCAGATAGAAATACTGTTTTGCTAGATGCATTTTGAGACCATTTAACAGAGAAGTTTATCCTAAGCTCTGGGTAATTCTTTATGAACTCCCACAAATAAAATCCATCATGTACAATACACTTCCATCCATCATCAGTGAGCATGAATGGAAGAAACCAGTCTGTCCCCAAACCTGGGCTACAATCACTCCATCCTCCTACATCCTCCTTCCCCTCCTGTGCCAAAACCTAACGAGAAGCTTTGCAGCGTGCCCAGGTTACAAATGTGGGGTCCGGGACAATGCACAGCCCAGACGTGATGGACTAACAGAGGAAGCTTCCCTTCAGCAGCCCCTCTGCTGAGACATGCAGACAAATGTTGTGGCTGGGGAGTATGAGAAGAAAAGCTGTCTCCTAGGTGTATGAAAAGGTGACTCAAACTTTGCTTGACCTTTCCTAGAAATGGAAAGATAAAACCGTTCACAGCTGGAACTGTGGCTGGAGCAACGTGGTGGGTATGTGTTTTTTCAGTCTGGTAATATCAGCAAGTGTTCAGACCGATGCATCACTTTTTACCTATTTTCCCACGCATTTGTTTCAGTCACGTGGCACAAACTTTGAATTTTAGCAGCTATCACCATGCAAAAATAAGACACGCCATCATGACACTGACTGGCATCCTTATTAATCTGGGATCCAGCCTCTGAAGGGGGAGAATAGCAGAAAAAAATGAGGGAGAAAAGTGAAAGAACATTCTCCGTTTCATTCAAGACCTATTTTCTCTCAAAGACTATCATTTTAAGGGCCTCTACAAATTCTTCCGCTATTAAGTTCTTCTAGTCTCATTTCTGTCCTTTTAGCATCAGAGTGCTAACAGCATGATACAGCTGTGTCCACAACTCCAGTCCCTCTCATGTGAAAGAGTGCAGCCTCTTCTCAGCTTTAAACTTCTTGCTGCCCCCTCATGAAGTGTCCTAATTACCTAGCCCGGTGTGGTCAGTATTTCATACGCAGCAGCCACATTCCTTGCAGTCTCCTTTCTGAGCTAAATATAGAACAGACCATTCTGCAGCACTAAGGCAGCAGAGCTATGCTAACAGCAGCTCTTTGGACACCTGCAGTGTCCGAGGTGGCTGCTGTGCTACTGCAACATCTCTTCAGGAAAAGATGCCTTTAAAGTTTCCTCAGGAACCATTTTCTCAACAGAATCCAATCCTTAGATGCATACATCAGCCAGAAAACAGCTAAGCAGGCCAGCAGAAAGCAGGAATTCAGTCTATCCCCGGAAGAGAGGAAAAGGCAATACTCTGCAGCATGCAGGACCCTGGGCCAAGCCTCTCAAACAGCCACTGTAAACCCAGTGATTTGGGTTCACGCAGAGTAGTCTAACAATGAATATTCTAGAATCCTAGAAAGGTTAGGGTTGGGAGGAAGCTTAAAGATTGTCTCATTCCAACCCATCTGCCATAGGCAGGAACACTTGCCACTAGACCAACGCTCAATGCCCCATCCAATCTGGACCTGAACACTTCCAGGGATGGGGTAGATACTTCCAAGGACAAGGCAGAGTAAGATTGCATTGAGAAAAGCATCTAATAAATTACTATTTTAAACTAACTAACTATCTGCTTTTGCTAAGAATTCACTGCTCATTTCCCTAAATTATACCAGTACAGTTTTGACCTGATTGAATGTTGGACCATAGCATAGGTAATAGGAGGTGCAGGCATCACTAGCTATCTGTGGCTGAGAATTACAAGTGTGAATTGCTTAAGGAAGTTTTACAAGTTTTTAACCTTGTATTTACTGAGAATTCCAAGGCTGTACCTCTGTGATCGATGGCACTGGTAACTTGATTTAAATCTGTGCCACGAAGATAGATAATCTGAGGGTTCTCTAAACTGAATCAGATAAACTTTAAAGAGATTTACCTGACTTCCACTTCCATTTTGGAAAACATTAACAGAAAAAAGATGGTTTATTCGTGTCCCCTGGTGGACTCTGTCAATTTTTCTTCTTTTAAAAAGAAAGACAACTTCCACGAATAAAGTATATCTCAAGCCAGTGACAACAGCAAGGAAGTGAAACAAGCTCAGCTAGTTGGCACTCGCAGACGACTGCTTGCTATGCACGCCAACAGGTCATATATCAGCTATCAGAAGGTTTAAACCATGCACAGACAAATACAGGATTTTGAACTCTAGCTTAAATGTCTTCCCAAAGCTCAACTGTGTGAATTTGAACAGGCATAAAATCATCCTTGAGAGGAGAGATAGTAGGAAAAGGTACATATATTCATTTTTGCTTGTTTATGTATTTTAACCTGTGATCTGCTCCACTGTGAGTGTTACTCTAATAGTAGTTTGAATCAGTTTGCATAGAAATTAGGAGAATTTAAATTAAAATGCCTGCATGTCCTTCATTTATCACACTGTTGTGGTTTGAGCCCAGCTGGTAACTCAGTACCACGCAGCAGTTCATTCACTCCTCCCACTTCCTCCCCCTGCTCCCAGAGG
Source organism: Forpus xanthops (assembly GCA_032466535.1). Taxonomy (NCBI): domain Eukaryota; kingdom Metazoa; phylum Chordata; class Aves; order Psittaciformes; family Psittacidae; genus Forpus; species Forpus xanthops. The sequence goes on along the minus strand of JASSUY010026650.1, from coordinate 11,458 downwards.
GATGGGGAGGAGAATAGGAAGAACGTAACTCCCACAGGTTGAGATAAAAGCAGTCCAGTAACTAAGGCATAACACAAACCACCGCTGCTACCACCAGTAATAATAACGATAAGGGAAATAACAAGGGAAGAGAATACAACCGCTCACCACCCACCAACCAAACCCAGCCTGACCCATCAGTGATCTAATCCTTAAGGGCAACTGCTCCCAGTTTATATAGTGGGCATGATGTGCTGCGGTATGGAATACTTCTTTGGTCAGTTTGGGTCAGGTGTCCTGTCTCTGCTTCCTCCCGGCTTCTCCTCCTCCCTGGCAGAGCATGAGGCTCAGAAAGTCCTTGGTCAGATAAACATTACTGAGCAGCAGCTAAAACCATTGGTATTATCAGCACTGTTCCCAATCTGAAAGTCAAAATCACAGCCCTGCACCAGCGACTAAGAAGGAGAAAAATGACTGCTGCTGTTGACCTCAGGAGACTCACAAAGGTGTTTTTTAAGATGGATTCAGAAATGACCATCTTCATAAATCCACCAACTCCTACTTCTGGGAAACCACTATTGCTTACATGTCAGCCATATGAGCTAGTACCAGTATTAAGCAAGTTTCCAGAATCTTTCATAGTTGGTCCACAAATTTATGCCCAATTTGACTTATGGGCTGGTATTTCCTGGGTGCCAATCTCAGTCACAAACTCCTCGTAGAAATTGTCTCTCCTCACTAAGGGAAGAGCCTGAGGAGCCAGTATGCTAAGAATGCACTTAATATAACTCTTGGTTCTTGTGGCTGTAATTTAGTGGCTGGAAACAACAAAGAGGTGCTGTTCTCATGTGACCAGCCAGCTCTCCAGAGGCTGCTGTCAAATGCTCTGGGAACCAAAGCCTGGCAACTCTGTGACCCTCACTAAACACCAAACTCATGGCTTTCCCAACAAACCTCATTCCAGAGCACAGTAAGGAGCAATGAATAATTATTTTTTAAAATAGATTTATATATTTATTTGTAATTATATTTATATAATTATGCAATGCTATAGAATTGATGCTGTTTAGCTAGCAGTGCTGGCAGTGGCTCTTGATAGTTCTTAGTTGCTGAGCTCAAAGTAGTCAGTCCCTAGAGTACTTCGGTGCATTCTTTTTTCCCTGACTTCCCTCACTTGTCACTGATTTCTACTCTACTCTAATTTAACCACAGAGCCAAGTGCATGCCTACCTGCTGTGACTACACAGCAGGTTCAGGTTTGCCAGAAATGCCCACTCTTGCCCTAAAACTGCTCCATGTACCACACGGTACATGCATGGAGCTCAGGCCATCATATGGAGCTGGAGCAAGGCAGAGGAATCAGCCAGAGACATCTTCTTAACTGAGTCTCAGGTGTGCAGCAGTGCCCATGGAATAAGCCTCCTGCCTGATCTCCACTGCCCTGACAATGGTATGGGACCTCAGTTCCTGCACTACTGGTACCCTCAAGCTGGCAATACAAGCATATGAAATGTGAGTTTTAAAAGCATTTCCCTTGGCCAAGATGTTTTAGAAAGCTATCTGCAGGCAACGAGGTGAAGGAGGGTTGAAGCTGCCATTAAGTCTCCTTAAATTTGTGAGTCTCTGTTCATCAGATGGAGACCTCAAGAGGGTTTCATTTGAAGGGACCCCAGCTCTGGAGGGGTATGGCATGCAGTCCCATCCCCTTCCAGCATGGAGCCAGGACACAGAGAGAGAGTCCACAGGAGTGGGTCTGTGAGGCACGTCTCAAAGAAGCCATAGCATAGACACAGCCTGTGGGAGCTGCACAATTGATGTCAATAAGAGAAAGATCAGACCCTGGTGCCTAAAATTACTTGCTTTAATTTAATGTTAAACATATTGCCAAAGTATCTTACACAATTTCAATTATGCACTGAAGGAATCTGCATTGTGGAGTTCAAGTTTAATTATATTGTCATTTACTCCAAGGAATGCTTGCGGTTTACTCACTGTTTGTATTTATTATCTTTTGGTTTACATTTTTTCCCAGATTAACAGATCATAAGATACCACTGCATCAAGACTTCGCATTAAGGCAAGATACTATTTTAACATTATGTGGTAACTATTTAAAAAAACAAACAATTGTCAACCTCATCCCACTGAAATAACTGTTTGTTCCAAATTCATGTCCCTAGAAGCACTGGAATGTCTTCATGGCAAAGTGGCCTGCCAAATCGCTGAGTAAGGGCTGGGGTCAGCTCCCCTGCTGGTATAACACTAATGACTCCATGGAGCCATGCCAAGGGGGCCCTCCATATAACCCTCACCCCCAGGATGTTAATTGTTTGATTATATGGAACATACGCATGCTGTGAACATGTAATGTCAATGTCCTTAAAATAAGCCACCCCAGCAAAGCAACTTTGGGAGGCTGGTTAATACACAGAAACGAAGAACCTGAACTGTACGTTAACCCCATGAATGTGGTCCCAAGCGGCTGCAGAACCCTTCACTGTAACCAGCAATTTCCATCACAAACCAGCCATGTAATTACAGACTAACCGCAGAACTAATGCTCATCTCACAGCAGCTCAGTTGTGCTCTGGGTCCTGATCGTGCTGTCAGATACCAGGTGCTTTCCTATACTATCCAAAGGTCAGCCCCGACCTATAAAAGCCGTCCTGAGAATGGAAGGTGCTTGCACATGCTGGCATTTGCAGGTAAGTGAGTAGACAAAGGCTGGCCAGAAAGAGTTACATTACCAGGTAGGAGAGCCCTGCATTATAAGAGAAAGACTTGGTTCATGCAATTTACCCATAAAATCAGTATCAATAACATCATTACAGTAGCTGTAGGAAAATAACAGTACTGAAGGTATCATGTAAAAAGAATTACGCATGTCACTTCGCAGCTTCCAGATGGTGAGTAAATATTATAAAAGAGAGGAAGAGAATCCACTCTTTCCTACATAGTTTTTTTGGGGAAAGCCATTTGTTCACATTTTGTATATATTAATTAATATACGTGAACATAAAAGCATTGTTTTTACATTTTCTCATACCAACAAAACCATACATGAAGTTTTCTTGAGCTTTGATATACATTGTGCATTTGTGACAACTGCAGAATCTGGTCATGTTAGCAGTAGTAATAATATCAGAGTTTGTTCACATTCCTGAGCTAAGTTATGTACTAGAAAAACGTACAGAGGTTTGCCATGTGTACCAATATTTTACTAAAATACACATGGCTTCATCAAATCTATATACCTGATTCATATTTCCTTTTTTTAACTAAATGACAGATGTGCCCCTTACAAACCATGAATGTATGTGGAGACTGTTAAACTACTCATTATAAATGCAGACGTTTCTGAAGTCAGTGAATCACTTGCAAATAAATTCCGATTTCATTCTAATGCATTCTACATACTCAAGGATTCACCAAATACATTCTGTGACAAACTTCCAGCTGATGGGTGCTACTCAACGTTCACTGAGCACAGCTAGTAACCCACTGTGTAGTCATTGCCTTGATTGGATAAGAAGGAAGACTTTGTCAACAAGAAAATAAGGAAGAATGATTAATTCACTTCCTATCTGATAGTTAAGGCATTCAAAATCATTCATACTGAAATTCATGAGACTTTGGGGATTAATTCATAGCAGGAAATTCATTTCAATTCATTTGAACAGGGACTGTCTTAGTGAATCACAGACTAGTGATCAGCTCAGTTCTATCATGATTTTTTTCATTCACCATTTGTTCCTGGATATTTCTGCTCCCTTGTTTTCTGTATTTGCTCAGTCCAAAGCATGTATTTGTATGTTTTTATATGCATACAAATGCAGTAAATACCATGGTGGCACCACAGCCAGGAAAAACCAAGCTAGGGGCAGGAAACGTCATGGTGTCCACCTATTTGGAAATCTGTAAGGGGAGGCATACTTTTTTGACCAGCCCCTGATGGATAAAAGTCTTCTCAGGTACTTCACTTCCCTGAACTTTCCTAAATGGAAAACTGGACTTTGAGGAGAATGAATCTCCCATCTGGGGGGAGATGGGACTGTGGGGAAAACTTAGGCAAATAGCTTAATGAGAAACTGAAGTTTAATGTAGCTCAACATGTCTGATGAATCCCACCCTTTTGTCTGAACTTGGGAAAACAACCAAGTAAAATAAGGAAATCATAAGAGAGTCAGTCTTTCTTTATTACGCTCTACAAAGCTTTGTGTAAATGCTGGCTAAGGAATTTCTGTATCTAGAATAATAGCATGAACTGACATTGCTGGCTGCGATTTTCTCCCCCTTTCATTCTGAGGAGGCTGAACACGGAAAACAAGTCACTGAGAGGGAGGGAAGTGTGAAAAATGTGCCTCTGTCTGCAGCGGCAACCTTTCCCTTATTAATTCTCAAAGGACTTTAGGCACAATCTTGTGGAAGTTTAGAATCTGACAAAGCTTAAGAAAAAAGAAGGCAAGTCCCAAAACTTTTAAGGTAATAAATCATAGATTTCAGCTTGACCATATCTTAGAATGTCAGTTAAGATGAAGGAGCCTGAGAAGGGATAAAATGCCTTATCTTCTTTAATTATTCTTCTTCCATGTCATCATTCCTGTGTTTCTTTCTAATTTACCTAGAGAAGATCCATTTCTCTCCATGTAACTTACAGTTTATTCGCAGGGGTCACCCTTTCCATGGCTTTTTGTGAAGAATGTAGAACAATCTCTGTGACAGACTGTCATGAAATAATATCCTAATGTACCATACGGAAAAATTATCTCAATGTTATCTCCTATTAGACAGAAGAAGGATACATCAGATCACACATCAATTACCCAAATCAGTCACAGTATCACTGTATTACATGTGCCCCTGAAATTGTGGAAAAAGGCAACTGAAGTTGTGAAGTACAGCATACAGATGCTAGAAAATCCCCAATTTAAGGATGTCTGACCTGCAGTGTCACCAGGACTTCATTACACATCAATACTAAAGAGCAATTTAATGTCCCAACGCTGTGCACTGAACTACCTAGAAGTGGCCAACAGAAATGCCAGGCATAGTGATGTTTCCTCCGCAGCTGACACAATTAAGACTGTGCACAGATATTTTTGTCCATGTGGGATCCCAAATTTGGAGTTTACTCTAGACAGGAGGTACCCATCCATGCATGGTGGGGGAGGAAGCTTTGTCACCATGACTTGTGGTGGGAAAACAACTGAACAGGTGAAGCACTTGACCAAGAGGAAATGTGAGCTTAATTAACTCTGAAGCAGCATTCGAACTGAATGTCGACCAGGAGACTCTGTTGACCACTGAAAGGATCAGCTGGAGGTGGAGAGGCAGTCTTATGCTCCTCTTTGGAAAGCCCACTGAACTGCTCAATGTGTAAGTACGATGTCGCTAAGAAGACAGGTAGTAAGTGATAAAGGGCCTGGGTGCTTTAGACAGGCCTGGCAGACTGCCCTTTCCAGGGCCTTAGGTGACATTTAGCGATGTCTCTACTCATTTCTCTGGGTCATGGTTTGAGGGGAAACCAGGTAGTGCAGTCATGGACAGACAGTTGGTCTGTTCAAACTGCTGTCTTGTCTCCAGCAGTAGGGCAGATGCCCAAGGAAGATTTGGAGAAGAGGACAAGCCATGCTTCCCTCACACCTGCCCCACCTTGCAGTGTAATTGCTGATGTCTCTGTGTCTGATACCTCTTGATGGCTTTTCTTTCCGGTCCTCCTCTCTAGCGTCATGAACAAAGCCCATCTCCTGCAGTGACAGGGAAATTTGTGTCCCCACAGGGACCTGCAGGTCCAGAGTGAGAGGCCAGCCCACAGCAGCAGGGGACAAGCTTTCCAAACAGTTCCCCACCATCCAGGTGCCTCGGCTCCACTCCAGCCTGCCAGAGGTGCCGAAAATAGCTAGACTCAGTCTGGCCTCAAGAGTTTAATGTTCCTTTTATTGCTGAAGCAATGGCGTAAAACATCTGAACAAGAGTTCCAGAATGTAATCTAACACATTGTTTTGTTTGCATCTTTTCAAAATGAAATTACTAGGGTATAAAAGACATTGTGTGAATTATGTGGGCTTTCATGTGTGCTGGAATAGGATGTTTAAAGCCATTCAGAATAAGAGTCTGCTGTGGCAGATACTGTGTTCACACAGTAAATAGTGTTATCTCAGGATCTGAGAGAGGACATTCCCAGAACATTCTTGTTTTAATTGTGGTCCTGAACTCCATGCTATGTTGTGGGCACTACAGATATGTAACGTCTGTTCCTCCATCCTGCTTCAGACGTCCCACAGGATGCTCAGGAGAAGCCCCCTTTAGCAGCCACCTTCACAGGTCACCGATGCCTGACTTGTTCCCCCTCATCACCCCCCCAAGGCTCAAAGCAAACAGCGCAGATACCCCTGGGAAAAGCTGGATGTTTCAATAGGCTTCAGTGCCTACGAGCAGGGCCAGGATTTAAATCCACCCGGCATCTACCAGCTCCCACGAGAGCTGAGAGCATTTCAGGTTTCATCACTTCATTTAGCTGCCTACACGGGAACTGGTGGGTGCTGAACTCTGTGGAAACGCTTGCCCTGTGAAACGGGTCTCCAAGCGGTTTACATCACAGCTGACGGTGTCAGTGTCAACTTTGACATGTTAAGTAAGGTCCTGACATAATACACTGTAATGACTCCCCGTGCAGCTCTTTAAGGCTTTTATGTAAAGACACATTTAGACGTCTTAATAGCTCAGAGTTGTTACTTTTACTGCTCATAGCAGTCTTACACATACGGGTTTATATATCGATTCACGTCGGTGTAACTGCTGGGCAAACATATTCACTTAAGCCTTGGAATTTTTCTTGGAAAATGCACCAAAGTTTTCCCCCCTTCCCATAAAATTAATGACATCCATTTGATGGGGTGCTTTCCCTGATATTCAAAAAGGCCATTGACGTAGGAGTTAACCAATTATCTGCTAAGAAATCAGTTATAAAGTTATGCCTGTCTGTATACTCACTAAGTGGTTTTCAGTATAGTAGTTTAAGAACAAGTCAGCATTTAAGTCTCAGGTTTTTAAATTAATCATTTTTTGGTTTTTCATCTAACCACTGAGTTCCTGAAAAAAAGGAGGTTTTGTCTAGAGCTTTTCTGTAATAAGAGAAGCAAGCCTTTAGATTGCATGTATACTTTAGACTGCACATGTATTTTACAAACCTGCTCCATGTGGCTATGTTCACCAACCTAAAGTATATATCGCAATAAATGAACATTTAAAAGTAATCGTGTAAAGGACAGGGGAGAGCTGGATTAATCACTACAGCTTTTGGGTGGTCTGGGATACGCTTATAAAATTTTATGCTGAGCAAATTTAATATCATGTAGAAAAATCATCTTTGCAGTTTATTTCACTTCTGCATTCCTACGTCTGCCTTTCTCCCTACCAGAGCCAACACTGGCGCAGGCACTAACAGGGGCTCAGCCCCTGGGAGTGGAAATGTTGTGCAGACCCTTCACGGCTGGAGGACTGACTGTGCAGGTATGTATTTGTTGGTAGACGATGGACTTTTCCACTGGTACTTGCCAGACTGACAAACCAGACCAGCTTCTTTCAGATGTATTCCTGATGCGGCCGAGACTTTGAGGAGGTCTGTGTATTGATGCATTTGGCTTTACTTTTGGCAAAGCAGACTCTCTGAACTCAACTCAAGATGAATGCCTTTTTTCCCCCCTCAGCCTTTAGCAATATGTAAATAGGTGAAAACATCTCATACATCGAAAAAATAATTCAAATGTTACAACACTATCTAGCTAAATTCATTTTTTCAGCTCTGGCATTTACTGCTTTCGATGTTTATAAACCCTACGCCTTGGGGTGTGTTCATTTTAAAGAAAAATATTTAAATACAGCCTTCAAGCACAAATGAAGGCTTACCAGTTCCTTCTGTTGTGTGAAAAAAATGATAAAAAATGAGTTATTTAAAATAAAAAACATAGCATAGAAGTAATGAAAGCAATTTTATTCTTAATAAAATTTATTTATTTTAAATACATTTAGATATTCCTCATATTTATATGAGGAAGGCTGTCATAAATTTACTAATGCTTTAAAGTCATCAGTTCCAATGAAAAGAGTGATAAGCCTAGTATCACGCTCAAAGGATCAAAGGATAGATTTATTGGTTATGATTGTGATTATTATATGATTCTCAAACAGTATTGTGGTTTTGTGACAAACGTGGAGCTATTAAAGCAGCAATAACAAAAAACTGCCCAGTGAACAAAGTATGAATGTGTGGGAGAGAATAATGCTTTTCTACTGGGGGATATGTTAACTGTCCTTGTTATAGGCGGCTCTCTGAAAACTATTCAAGAAGGAGAACAATTCAAAAGCAAACAAACTTGTCTACCCTTGATATTAAATCTTCCAGGATCCTCTTCAGCTGTGATGGCAAGTGAGCTAACAAGCAGAAGAAGCCAAGGTGTTTGGTTCTCTCCAGTGAGCAGGCAGGGATGCTTCCCAGATGTCAGGAATTGCACGTACAGCTCAGCATTCCCTCAAGCCAGCACAACAGCACTGGGGGAGAAGAAAATACAGTTTCTTCCAGATTATTATTAGCTTTCCAGTAATGAGTCAGATCAGAGGAAAACCTTTGGAAAAGAGCAATGAAGAGAAGAACTTTGTTTCCCTTACAAAGCTTGATACAGATCTGGTTTGCCCTAGGGCCTGAGGAAGGAAAGCTGCGCTGATTGTTACCAGCACAATGCAAAACGCTTTTAGCTGCCTACAGGGTAATATGAGTTTATTCCCTGTTCATCTGAGCCCTCCTGTCTGGATGCAAGCAATATGGTGAGCAGCAGCACCAGAACAAAGCATACGCACACCTCTCTGTTTACTGTGGTCTGCATCTAGATACACACCAGCCCTCAGCTGACATCTGAAGTACAGTGACTGAAACAAGTGATCAGCCCTGGCACGCCTGCTGGTGGCCCTGCCTGCCAGAGTTAGCCTTCACCCAGGAGTGGGTCCAAGGCTAAATAGTCCTGCCGGGGCGAAGGATGCAGGGAGGCTGGAGGCCAAAAGATGGAGAAGGAAATCTGCACTGCTGCTGTCCAAATTATCCTGCCTGTGTGGATAAAAAGCTTGCCCTTACAAACACCTGCAATACATTCAGGCTTTCATCTCTCTAGCTTCTATCCTATGTTTTTAATTACACTAAAGATTTCAACTCGGTCTTAGTGTTACAATGCTCTTTTATTGCTCTGGCTAAGGAAGGTAATGAAAGAGGATAGATGCAGAAAAAAACCTGTTGCTGATGCTAGCACAGAGGTTTCACAGTGGAAATTCATTTTGAGAAATCTCCCTACCATTATGTTCCAGCTCACATTCAACATGTAGCAGGACTAACAACCCAACTTCTAACCCACTGGTTGCAGGGGATACTTCTGCGTGTACACCCACAGATAACCATGGATTAATACGAATACAAACAAAGTTGGTGTTCCTGGCCCCTATTGTTTCGAACTGGCAGAAGACATTAAGCAATAAAATTGTTAATAAACATTTCGAAATACATACTCAGTCATAGCTAAACCAGACCTAAACCCAATCTGTTTTGGAAAGAGGGAAAAAACAGACACTTCATTTATGGTCCTTAGCTACTCATGAGCATAGCCCTTGATTGTAAACCTGGCAGGCTCCGGATTATGGACCTTAAAGTTACAACAGCATTATGTGCAGAAAGCTGTTTCCATTCATCCTTGGGAACACATAATTCTGGTTCTTTCAGGGTTTCTTTGGCTTATTCCACAGTAGATACAAAGAGTGCTAACACAATAATGCAAAATGCCTGGGACGTTGACAGAGAGGTGAGAACTCAGTAGTCTTTTTCCTTCTGCCTGGAAGACTTCTTTGGGAAGTTAAATTCTCTGGGAACTACCAGAATTTAGGACCTAATCCAGCTGTAGTTTCAAATTAAAGCGTTTTCTTGAAGTATGAGGGTGAACTGGGTCAGTCTTTGCTTCAGATGAGCTACATATACTTACTTGTGGTTTTGCCTCTCCTGAGCAACGGAGCCATCCCAAATAATCGCTCCCAGAGGACCCAAATCTCACCAATCCAGGGACTGTACAGACAATAAAAAGACTGTCTAAAGGAGTTTAGTCTATCTAACATACAGAAAATCAGAGAATCAGCTGAATGCCAGCTGTATTTACTTAGCTTTTTTCTATCCCAAGTATATACAATAGTTGTAATTTCTTTAAAATTCAGTTCATATTAGGTGAAAAATTACTTAATAACTAAAATCAGTAAAACATATTTAAAAAACTTTCATTCACTGATTTCTTGCACTGGTTATTTAAAATAATAGTGTATGATTAAAAATTGTTTTGGTTAAACCAAAATATCAGTTGTCCCAACCATTAATATGTCCTGGCTGTGCTCCTAGGTGATGACAGTACTATATTTAGTCATTGAGTACCACCAGCTGTCTTGCTAACAGAAGTCTGGCATTTTCCTTAATTGAGAGATGCAGTATGTGTGAAATGATACCACTCACACTCACTCATGATAATACTAGCATGACCTAGTTGAAAGCTTTTGATTTTTTTTTTTTTTTTGCTTCTTTGTTCAGAAGAATAACAGTCGGTTCAGTAAAATGTTAAAATCTGAAACCTATCCAAGGGGTTTATAAAGAATTCTCTGCAGATTATGATCTAGAAACCTCATTTTTCTAAGTCCCCGCCAGGGAAGGGCAGGTGAAGGGGAAGGAATGGAAAATGTAGCCTTCAGCACTTGACAATTACCTTCCCAGTCACCCATATCTTGCAAGTTGGGGTGATGTTTTCTTAAGGGTTTTTTGCCTAGCTGAACACTGGGCCAGAGGGAGTTCAAGGTGTTACAATCTGGTGGACATCACTGATTCCTGTCAGCCTTCTACTTTAAAAGCAATGGTATATCTAGAAATGGATGATGACTTTTGTTGCATTGTGAATTCTAGTTTGAATTGCTAGAGTACAAATTTCAGGTAGAAGCCAGTGTTCCCTTTCTCCATTCTCATCCCAACACTGTATGTCCATCAGGTAGGCCAGATATCAGATAAGAAGTGTAATGAAGTGCACTGCTTCCCATGAGAGCTCCTCAACACTGGGATCTGGGCAATGGATAAGGTAGCTCATTAATTCTCTGTTGTTGATGTTCTTTCACTCTTATTCATAAATAAACATACACTGAAGCAGCAACTATAAGTCAGACGTTCCTCTTGTCAATTACCTAATCACCAGGTTAGAATCATAGAATCATAGAATAGTTAGGGTTGGAAAGGAACTTAAGATCATTCAGTTCAAACCCCCCTGCCATTCGCAGGGACACCTCACACTAAACCATGCCACCCAAGGCTATGTCCAACCTGACCTTAAACACCGCCAGCGATGGAGCATTCACAACTTCCCTGGGCAAACCATTCCAGTGCCTCACCACCCTTACAGGAAAGAATTTCTTCCTC
>JASSUY010026644.1:0-29748 GCA_032466535.1 Forpus xanthops | reverse complement strand
CCCTAGGCCCAGCACTCACAGTGTGACACCCCGCCGCCGCTACCGGCACGTGCGGTACGCAGGCACCGCCCCCCACCGCGCAGAGCTGCGTGACCTTCGCCCTGCGCTGGTCGGACTGCGACGGAGCTGCCGCGCTGCGGGGCGTTATCCCGTTCTTGTGGACGGGAAATGAATAAAGCCTTTCTGTTCCCGCCCGTGAGCCACTTTCCTCTCAATGGGATTTTGGTTTAGCTTCTAGCTAAGCGAAGAAAGAAAGGAAATATAAGATACAGTGCTTAAATATATTAGAGGAGGGAGGGGGGGGAAATGTGTGAAAAAGCACACCCATCCCCCCCCCCCCGAAGAAAAGAAAACCAAACACTAAACACTTAAGTAAGAGAATGTAGTGAGCTTATCATTAAAGTAGTCTGATTAGTAGGGCACTTAAAATACTTACATATGCATTACAATCAAGAATATACTTGCTCAGATAAGCCAGCCAAGAACAAACATGTCACAACATTGTTTTATGAACACGCTCTTCAGTTGCTTGTGGTCATTGGGCACCGCTCCAGCCAGAAGCTCAGAGGACTCATCTTCACTACCTTAGGACTATTTCTTGAGGTCTCCGGTTAACCTGGCACATGGAATACAAACAAAAATGGCAGTGGCAATGACAGCACACTGCAGTAACACAACAGCAGCTCAAGAGGATGTATGCAACCTCTGATGGTACTGGACAGTCTACATTCCAAACAACACAGGGCCACTGGCTTTCACAATGTCCCAAAGTTACCTAGATCAAATCGCCCTTTCTTATCTCTCTTCAGTGGGAGTCACCAGCCACTCTGGTTAGACCTGCTCAGTTTACCCCTTATTTACAGTTTGTTTAGCACAGAGCTTGCGTTTTGACTAATCTTACCACAAAACAAGTTGTCTGCTCATCAGAAGCAACAAGAGTTCTCATATAGCACAGATCAAATTGGAGGCAACATGACACGTATGCTGTGATGCACCAGAATTCATCACCTGGCAGTCACCTTGGAGCACAAGACCACCTCACTTCCCAGGGGCTGGCTGCTCCCTGACCACACTGTCCTGCTCCTGCAGGAGCACATAGTGGCCCTGTGCAGCCAGTAAGCCACACAAACAGCAGTTCTGCAGGACAGAGCTGTACCATGACACCATTTGCCTAAATGTCAGGGCCTCAGACAGTTGCAGGGAAAAGATTCTGCGTCTTTTTGCCCAAAATTGTGCTAGCTGTGCTTTTATCTAACATGCTTTTAGAAATCAAATGGATTATAAAAAGCACTTAAGTCCCACTTAAACATCCAGACTTTCTTCTAGTAATTAAAAAAAACCTCAGGAAATTTCATGGCAGAAATACCGTTACCAGACTACTTGAAAAAGCTGGAAAATCTAGGAGGACTGTAGGGTTTGGAGCTGCTTCTTTTCTTTGGAAATATGTGAAAGCCAGCATTTTCTCTACTTTTTAACCGATGGGGGAAGTTCTCTGTCAATACCAACCATAACATGCTGAAGTGGCTTTCTCACTGGCTTTGAAATGCAATCAGCATTAGAATGTATGCATCTTTGTGCCACTGTGATACAGCAGTCTTCCAAAAAAACATTATGACAAAAAAAGATAGACAAATTTTGTCAGCCATCATCAGGTAATTAAACCTCTAATTTATACAGACTGTCAACATTCCTTTCTTCTGAATTTTATAATGGTTCTTGCTCCAGCTGTGAACATTTGGCTATGGTAGAATTGCAGCTCCATTACTTTTGTTGCCATGGTAAGCACACAAAACAAAAACCCCAAACTTTTTTCTTAATAATACTTATGCATGTTATACCTCCAACAATCTGGCAGCTGGCCTTTGCTATCCAAAGGACGCCAGTAATCCTGAGGAGGCAAAAAAACACCTATCACAAGATGAAAAGATCTTTATTCTTTGCTCTGGCTAGAAATTCATGACAAGAACAGGAAACAGTTAATCACAGAAGTGACCCTGACTTCATTTGTCCCTGTCCCGTGCATCTGGATTCATCCAAGAATATCTTTCCTACTTCATATGGCAGTGAAATCACTTGAATGCACGTGCACTTCCAGTAGATGCAGAATTCAAAACAAGTGTAATGAAAATACTGAAATCTAACCTTCTCTTCCTATGTTGCCAGAAAGGCTTGCTTTCCATGAAAAGTGAGAATGTTGCGCAAGTGGAGTTGCAGCAGCAATTACTTTGTCCTTATTGGACAACTTCTGCTCTCATTGCTTTAGAAAGGTAGCAAGATTATGGCAGGAAAGCTGAATGGGAATTTGACTTCCTTGGGTATCTGTTTTTCCCTCTCAGTAAGATCATATTACGTGATCTATATAATAGCTTAGTTTTCCAGATGGTATTCACACATTCTTTCCTGTTTTTTTTTTTTTTAAACAAAAAAAGACAATAAGTTCCTAAAACATGAAAATAACATGTCACAGAGCAACATGCACCAGTATTTAATCCTCTCAGGTTTTGCATATTGTTCTTAAAAAGCATACTGACCCTTTCTCTCCCTGCTTTCATAATTCAGCTTTGTAACAGTTAAACTGAAGAGTATCAGTCTGAAACTGCTTGCCTACCAGTTAATTATGCTTCTCTAGCATGCCTGTGCATAGGTCACCCAGCACGCACTGTATCTGTATGCTAAAACATGATCTAGCATTACAAAACTTTTCAATTCATGTACAGAATGACAAAGCTGTGTGTTATTTCAGAAGTTAATTATTTCTGTTTCTTGTTGGATCATGCTTCTATAGATCAGCTTTAGACGAAGGGCGTTGTTAGACAAATGGCTTATATTAAACAAACTGTCTTTTCTAATAGGAAACGAGAGGACTCAAAAGCAATGAGGAAACAAACGGTGGTCAGCTAAGGCAGGATCTAGGCCCTATGCAGAAGAATTTCTAGACTAATTTTTCAGCATTGAACCAGTAAGATCGTATTCAGATATACAAAAATAAAACTTGAAATTTTAACCCATGTGCTTCAAAGTGTTCATCTACACAGATGCAGACTGTCACAAGTTTCAACAAGGCCAGACAAATGTCATTTCTTGTTTAGAGGCTCTATAGCAATATGTAGTCATATGGTGGTGTTTCCAACCTCATCCCGATTATCAGGACATAAAAGCACCAGTCTGCCTACACCCAGACAGAGGACCTGGACAGAGGACCTTGGATTTATTTTCAGTAAGATCACGGAGTGGTAGTCATGGAAGAAACCAAAGAACCTTTACAGGTCTTTTGAAATTAGTTTCATCTGGATGACTGGTTCACAGTGGAATCCCAAAACCAGACTAATGCAACATCCTTCATCTAGACAAGAACAGGAAGGAAGAATTAGTAAGTCTTTTTAAAGGGGATACGGATTCTTATAAAAATCTCTTTTGGCAGTATCCAAATAAAACACTGAATCACAGAAAGACCTACCATTTACAACAATACAATAGATAACCAAAGCCTCTAGAAGAGCAGATGAGGTCATTAGTTCCTCTGTCTGTCCTTCAGTCTTTAATATATTTGTATCTTAAGTGTAATTAAAGCAAACTTGAATCTCAAGGGCTTATAGCTTTCCTTTGTCCCATTTACTGCAGCACTTCCTATACTGTTACTGTAGTCCAAGTTTTTAGTTTTTCTCATACCAGGTAGGACAGTGAGGCCTAGTAAAGAGAATTATTTTTAATACCTATTCAAGCCACTGGAATAGTGATCAAGCTTCAGGCTCTACAAGTGAAAACAGGCTCCTGAACACTTCTAAATACCCTTATTGATAGCACCAAAAAAGCCATAACTGCACTCTTGCACAATCATGGTGTCAGAGGAAAACAGTCATTCTGTAGCAGTTCTGGCTGACTGCCTGAAACTATTACATAGCTTCCATTAAAATCCAGAGACCCATGATTTTAGGCTTTTTATCTTTCAAGTTTTTCGGGCAAAACTGACATGATTAATTTCCTTCTATAGACTCCAATTGTAGTTATACATCTTGCAATCTATACAAGTCATTTAGTAAGGACAGGGCTGCTTGTGTTACAGCTAAATAAAGTGTTCTGCATTGTCTGTAACAGCTAGTTTCTATACTGTCAGATGACATGTCTCACCAAGTTGGTTATATGTAGCTAGAAAAACTGGTGTAAATATTTTTTTTTATGTAAGCATGTAAAACTTGAAGCTGACCAATTTGTGAAGTTTAAAATAACCTGTCCATTTACTGGTTTATTTAGCTGTTATTCAGAATTATTTGTTGAAGGATTAAGGAAGAAAACTGGGCCCTCTGTAAGAAATTTTACCTTCTCCAGAAGCAGATGAGCTGCCCTTAGTATTTCAAATCTGAGAGAAAAAAATTCATGAGCTCTCCTGTGAAAAGAACATCCAGGTCAGAAAAACAAAACGACCCCAAGATTCAGAATGCTGATGCCAATTTAGGTAATTTTTACAGAACTTGGCTAAGAAATAAAATAGATAAACCAGAAAACCTGAGTTCCAATGCCTGATGGTAAGGTGGCAATGACTAGTTGGGCACAGTACACTGCTCACCTAGCAGGGCCACTGCCACACTGTAACCATAGCCTTAGAGTTAAGCTCCTTATCCCCTCATTACATTCAACTACTTATCTGTGTAATTTTCTTTTGCTTGAGCAAAATACAAATTACATTTATGCATTTAGTTGTTTATTATCACAACACTGCCTATCTGTAATTTCTGTTAGCATTTATTCTTGGTCCTTATGCAACGTATCAACCTAGGAAGGGTCACAGACTATGTATTTCTTATTTTCAGTGTATGGTTTCCATTTAATTAACTTTATTTTTAAGGGGTTGTGCTCACCGCTGCAGATACACTGTCCATGCTGACATCAAGAATCTTTACTTAACCTTCACCAAATCAACTTGAAAGAAAGAGCGATATAACAAAGCACCTAATGCACAATCTCCAAGTAATCCGCAATGAACAATTTTAAGTTGTTATTTAATGACCCTTGACAAGGGCATACATCATGCAGATAAATTTAACAGAAAGATTCTACTGAACGAGGTACATTTGAAGTCCATGGCACCACTTGTGCACGTTCTATTTCCTGAAATATATGTGTTTATGTGCATTTAATGAGAATATGAAGGACTTAGGCACTTCCAGCAGAACACCCAATTAATTTCTGATGAGCCTGTCTTTGACCAAGTTATAGCCTGTGCTACTCTTTGGCAATACAGGTTTAGTCACCAAGCCAGAACAAGTTCACAAAGACCTATGTATTTTGCCTAGATATTTTGTTCATTAGATGAAGCTTGTCAAAGCTAGTAACTGGTTTAAGGAATGCAGATAGTTTTCCTTTTACTCCCCCCCCCCCAAAAACCCAAACCAACACAAAACAAAAAAAAAAAAAAAAAACAAACAACCCCAACATTACCTTCTTTTAGTAATGTGTGTTTGCTTTCAAGCATTTTCTCCACACAATCTGCACACATCCACTTGTAATTTTCACCACTGTATAAATTGTTAAACTTAAGTGTAGCACATATTTACAATGACTTGCGTAGGGGGTAGAACAAGCACATTTTGGATACACCATTTTGTTGAATTAACAACAAACATAATTTTAATGCAGTTAAATCAAGAGCGGGAAACAAAATAAGTGTGTATTTGGGTGATAAACTGTTGACAGTGGGACAGATTACTGGGTAGTGTGAAAAAGGGCACTTGTGATGTTGAAAACTTTTAAGGTCACAATTTGCTATGCTGTGCTACCAAACAGGAGTTTTAAATCCAGGATTGTTCATGTATCTTGCAGGTTAGGCTCAAAATTCAGACTTTCGGAAGGGAAAGAAGGTTGCTTAGGCAAGAAAAAGGGGGAGTGGTAACGCTAATTGAAATTCAAGCCACAACTCTTCAGGAAATGAACCATGTCATTCCCCATTCCTGTGGTTTACTATTATGATCCAAGAACATTCACAGAAGACCAAGTTAGCACCCTGAGATGATTTGGCAAGTGCTTTCCTGCTTATGCCAACTAATGTTCTAATAACGGACAACTTGCAGGGGCTAAATTTGAAAAACAGATGACTGACAAAGAGCACAGTTAATGAAATCCTTATTAAATTACAGCTTTTCATGTGTAGTTAAGACACAGATTATAAGCCTAAAAGATTTATGGGATATGAATGAAAGTCACTTCAGCTGGGAGAAGACAGGTGAAAAAAGATGACTAAAGATCTACCAAGCCAGATGAGCAATACCCTAAATACTAAATAGGGAGGCCAGTGAAACACAGAATTCTGAATTTCAGCCATTAAAGTCACATGGAAACCATTAGAGTTGTGTTTTTGTCAGGGGAAGCCCTAGGTAAGTGTACTAAAAATGATTCATAAGAGTGGCTGTCAACTGAAGTAATTTCTAAATGAGAGATGCCAAAGAAAACTATAGCATCAAATACCACAGGCTGAACTATAAAAAATGCATTATAAATAGGAACAGTACTATTTCCTCTTGGAATTAATATGGTATTAAGGGTTATTCTAATTAGCCTTTTTTCCCCTAATTTACTGTTAACTATTGCTATTAAACTATTCATCTTATTAAGAACTACAAAACATCGTATCTGAAAAACCACTTAAACAGCTCCAATACAATTCATTGCCTACACAGTCAAACTTTTCTCCCACATGAAGCAGGCATCAGTAGTTCCCCTTCTATTACTCCGTGGTTCTTTCTCAAAAGAACTGTAGCAAACTACTCGTGCACTAAAATGAATTGAAAGTTTATCTCCTTTAGGACAGCATTTCCTTTACGTGCATGTGAGGAAGCATTTTTTTTAATGCTGATTTTGTTAAACATGAAGCAAAGCTATACAGACTCTTGATGCTTTATCTAAAAGAAAACACATGTGAAGTATCTAGAACTGAGAAATACACGGCTACTGCTGCAGCAGCCTTTACCTAATCTCTAGTTAAAAAGCTCTTATAAAAAAAAAAAAAGCAAGTGACTTCAAATAGCAGCTGTTTAGTATATTTCTTACTTTCAATGAGCCATCAAGCTTCCAGAATTTTCATACTGATGTCCTATGAAGTTATAAAGTTAAGTCCTAATCACTATTTCCTCAGTACTATTAACCAGGTTATTTTTAGGAATAGCAGTAAGGTCACTGTGACCATATGTTAAGTCTTACTTAATTGTTTTCCTTATCCACCCTATTATTATTTTATGCTATGCCCTGTAATTATTTTCTGTTATTCTCTGCATTTCTAGTCCCACATTTTGTCAAATATCAAATAATCACTTCCTGCACTGCATAAACAGAGCACCTGAACAGAATGTAGGACCTGCGAGATACTTTCTACTACCTCAAGCAGACATGTATTGTTTGAAGTGTTAATACTGACTAAAAAAGCAAATATATGCGTGTTCCAAACTGACCATTTTTCTTACAGATCTGAGTAGCTACACCTCTAAACTCACAGCTACTGGGAGCTTTAAAGACTATCTCCTCATCTGTCAAGAAATTCATAAAAGTAAGCAGGACTTAATCACAGAAGTGAGTAAAACCAAAGTTCCAAAACAAGGCACAAACAAGCTGAGTGGTTAAAGAAGGGAACTGAAGAAGAAGCACAAAGCCGAGTACTTCATTTAGAAAAGAAAAGCTTTTAATAAAAATCTGAATACAAAAATAATCAATACACCCTACAGTCATCTCAAACAAATCCTCAAGACTTCATTAATTCCCTGATAATTTGGCAAATGCTTGTTTTCTTTGTTCTGCAGTCATATACTCACAGGCTTCCAAAATATTTACTATAATTAAAGTCTGTTTAACTGTTCTTGCTTTTACCCATATTCTTCCATTCATTCCCAGCACCATCTCAAATGGATACAGTTGTGACAATTCCTGAATTATTTCAGATTTTGGAGCCAAGAGTCTGTAAAAAAAGATTAAAAAAGTTATTATACAGACTACACTATCAGTAACTAAACTGCAGTACTGGTGTTATGTGAGCTATTAAGGCAACACACCAAAAAGTAAGATGAACAAGTCGCATATATGCATCCAGAATAGCAACACAGCATCAGATTTTTGATTCTGCTCTCAACTAAAATATATATACACCTAAAAATACAGCTGTGATTTTTCCTAAGTAGAGTCAGAAGTAATATCTGATAATTTAAAGTGAATCTATACTTTTATAACAATTCTACAATTTAATAAATCTAAACCATTGTTTGACAAAGTGACACGTTTGAAGTGCTGCTGTTTATAAATTTAATGTCAGAATCAAAGATGTATCTTCACAGCTACCTTTCTCCTTCAGGAGACCGCATTAACAGCAGTAAACACAGAATATTTAAGTTTCATTAGGTGAAGAATATTAAAAAAAAAAAAAAATAGCATCAAGAATTATTGTTATACACCTAAATCAAGATCCAACAGGCTTTCTCAAAGAAACATTACCACTTGTACCATACTGTTATTTCTTGCATGCAGACAGAATTTTGAAGACACACAGAACGGCTGAAAAAATATTTGTGTAAGTTCACACTGACTGCTGACGGGCCATGCAACCAAGCGAATTGTTACTTAAAAAACACAGGCACGAAATAGCTGCTCTTCACCTACAAATTAATTTTCCAAAGGAAAACAAAACAAACCACCCAAAAGCAACAATACTTAACTATCAAGTAACCATAGAATCTGGCATTCTTTGACAGTCACAAAAGTCTTGTATTTATGTCAGCATACACAACTCCAAAGTTCATAATACATTAAAAAGCTTCTGAAACAGTTCCTGGATTAACATGTCAGTTTTGAATGAAAATGTCACTTTATTTTCTATTTTTTTAAATCTCTATCAGTATTTCAAAGCAATTTCTTTTTTTTAATTTAACCCTACCCCCATTAACCAGAAAAAAAAAGACAGTAGGCATTCAGTTTTTAAAGTCCAAGATAGTAGATACACACTTGAAACCCTAGCTTAAATGTCTTATTTTGCCAGGTCACTGATTTTGTTTTCCATGCTACCTTGGCAACCAAATCCTTTTATTTAAGCAGGTCACAGCACACCATATTGAAGAGCATATAAATCTCTTAAGTGGGAAAATAAACCCTCCTCCTAGGCCAATATCCATACTCTATCCAGTAAAATTGTTATAAATGCACTAAAACAATTATAAACTGATTACTGAACTGCCCACACCGCTCAGAGGAAATAGTTGCATGAATCCTACCCACCATAGTATATGATAGTGACTACTTACTTTCTGTAGTACTTACTTTCTTATTAGACCTAAGGAAACTTTAAAGAGGAAGCCATCTTGTCCAATTATTCCCATTCCACTTGATCTTCCACTGCTGTCTATACAGACCATCTCTGGCTCCATGTCTTTATTTGCTACAACGAACTGACCATAAATAAGATCTCCCACCTGAACAAAGCAGTATTGAAAAGCAAAAACAGTAGAGAAGATCATACTGCACATCTGTAAGCATTACTCAGTTCCTAGAGACCCTCTCATAAGGCCACAAAATAGCTTTAAGATACTGGTGACACAACAATAAACTGGTATAGTACAAATTTTCATTTTCTCTTTTTCAACTAAAGGCAGCATCTTCTAGGAAGAATTATCTTTTATCATTACTGGCATAGGAAAGATAAAACGTACAGAACTTTACTTCACAGGAGTATTTCTCTTTACAAAGGTCAAACATTAATTTGTTTTTCTTCAGATTTTAAGGATATTAGAAGTCTATGCAACTTGTTCTTGTAGTCATTTATCAGGAACCACACTAACCTCTCTTTGGTTTTCTTTACAGTCAAATTTTACATTCTGGTGATGGTAGCACAGTTGAATGCAAAAGCTATGGCATGCATGTGCCATAGAACTGTTTAGAACAGTGTTGTGAGAAACATTTTATACCATCCAGTACTGGTAGAACAATTTGCTTTAAACCCCTAACACTGTAGTGCTCCCTCAGATGCATATTACTCATGACCTGTATCTGCTGCTGACAATATTACGGTAAAGTCGAAATGCAAGGAGTGAAAAAGCCTGCCATCTGCCAGATATCAAGCCACACTAAATTAAATCATCTCTAAAAAATCTCAGAAAGCCTACAAGCCCAATCGTGCACACAGCAATAATCACTGCAAATAAATCCGCACTCCTCTTTTTACATGAGGCTTATAAAAAGCTTTACAAAAGAAAAACACGAAACCATAATAGAAGCACCAATAAGGGCCATCGCTAAAGCATTACCGCCAGCCAACAAGAGCATTAACCTGCACGTTCGGCCTATTCCTCTTCGTAGCGCCTTCAAAGGCCAAGTAGGACAGAGACGCCTGCTCGCTCCCACCGACGTCCAGCTTAAACACGTCACCAGCTTTGGCCGTCACTATTCCTATTGCGTGGTCGCCTTTGATCGGAACATACTGCAAACACGGTGCGCGGGGCAAAAAAAAACCGCAAACATGTCAGAAAAGCGTGGACAAGATGAGGCCTCCTCCCTGTCCGCCCACCTCCACACACAGCAGGTTACTCCTCGCTCCTACCCGCTTCTGCTGCGAGTCCACCCAGTAGGCGCCGCCGCCCGCCTGCCGGTGCCGCAGCAGGCCGCATTTGGTCACCAGCAGCCCGGCGTCGCACCGCCGCAAACCCGGCCCACAGAGCAGCCGGGTTGGAGGGGTTGGGCTAGCGCCCAGCCGCAGCCGCTCCCCGTCCTCGTCGGGGTGCGTAGGAAGACACAGCACATCGCCAGGCAGCACCACCTGCCCCACACATTCCTCCGCTGAAACTCCGCGACCCGCCGCCATTGCCGCGCAGGCGCGGAAGAAGCGCCTCTCCTACCGCGCAAGCGCGGGGGCCGCTGAGGCGGGGCTGGCCTGGTTGAGGGACACTGCTCCTCGGGGGCGGGAATGAGGCACCTCTACCGCGGCAGCAGGACGGCTTTAGCGGCCGGTGCTGGAAAGGCAGCAGCAATTCGGCATGAGGCTTCCCCTTTGCTTCGAGGATAGGGCGGCGGTGTCTTTGTTGCCCTGTGAAAGGCACTCGCAGAACGCCAGCGACATCCTCCGGCCGGAGCAGTGATGCCCGCTTCTGGCGCGCATTTTAGATCTGCTCGGTGTTATATAGGAAACACCGAAAGTAGCTTCTTACATTTCAAAAGCTTTATCAGCCGAGTGCTTCGTTACTCCTATGCGGTCTTTCTTTCTGGAAATAATTATTTTTTTCAGTCTTTCATTAATGCTACGGAAAGATCGAGGTAACGTTAGTGCAGTTAAGCTTCAGAACTAATGCAGACACGGAATTAATCCTTTGCAGGGTTTTTAAATACCCGGTTAAAAGTCGCCAGTAAAACGGCCAAACCTGAGGTGAATAGCAGCCAAGAGGCTTCTCAGGGACGAGAAACAAACAGTCTACTTTAACGCTGGGCGTCTGATCTGGGACTTGTTGATTTTAAAGGTCTTTTCCAGCCTAGTTGATGCTATAAGTTTCCAGCACCGGAGATCCCGGCTTCTTTTAAAAACATGCCCTGTGCTTAGCTACAAAATCCTTATTCGGTGTTAGCTCGGGCTCCTCACGCTAAAATTGCGATAGTATTTTCTTCCCTTTTATATACGTGCGCATAAATGTATTTATACATGCACGCATGGAATGATTCTCTAAGCCTGTCAGGAAGGATCTGTAGCTGCCAGATGATCGAGCCCAGGGCTGGCTGAAGATGTCTTTCATTTTAGTGGAAGCCCTTTCTGTTACGGAAGGAAGCGTTCACGACGAGACGGCATTAAAAGCTTTTCCAGTTGTTTTTTTTTTCCCTAAGAAGACCCCCCCGCACCCCCAAGGGACGGTAGCGGCCGCCCCATGCCGGCTGTCCCGCCGAGCCGCCAGCCGGGCACCAGTCCCGACACCGAGGAGGACGCGGCTGCCCCGGGAGTGCCACCGGCACCGCCCCACTGCGCCCGCCCGCCAATCGGCTACGCGGAGGTCTTGGCGCGCCCAAGAGCGGTGTTGCTTAGCAACCCCATGCGTTGTGCGGCGTTCGATTCCGTGACGCCCGTGCCGACGTTGGAGCTGCCCACAGGCCCGGTAAGACCGGCAGTGCTGCGCACCAGGGTTCGAGAGGTGATATCGGGGAGCAGCGGGAGTGGGGTTACTCTGAGGGAAGGCGAGCGGCGCAGGCTACATAGTTACCTTAGCGACAGGCGGCAGGGAGATGGCAGCACCAGGCTCTGGTAAGAGTCCATGGAGCGCCGGATGAGGTAGAGTAACATGCCAGGTCCGCTATGGAAATCCCAACAGCGCCACAGGAGCAGGCCTGCCCATCATATCATCTAGGGCAAGGATAAAAGCCTCAGCCTTGAGTTTAAATGGAGCTCGGGGCAGAGAGTGTGGGTGGAGGCTCCAGGTGAGAACGGTCGGGACAACGGAGGTCTGCTAGTGCACTCAGGGTCTCTGACCCTTGTCCTGATCCTATCAGCTTGGGGGCCAGTGGAAACATGAAGGGCCAGAGAGGTTTTGTATTTGTGCTACTTCATGTGAGGTGGATTAAATCCTTTTAATAGCCAATGACGGGTATTTCAGTATTGCAGAACTGGGGTTTCTTATACACATACTGTTACAGTGCTAGTAAAAGCTTGCATGTGTACAGGTTTTTGCCTTACATAACTCTGTGGAGTGATTGCTTCAGGCTTTGGTTTTGCATATGTATTCTATAGATAGTTTTGTTAGTTCATACTAAAATCTGTCCTTATTCACAGAACTACTTTGCTGTACTTCAGCTGTGTAGAAGTTTTCTGTGGTTTTGGTTTTGGCTTTTTTTTTTTTTTTTCTTTCTATCACACTGACCTAAAATTACTAGCATATTTCTGAGCAGTTTCTGAATTATACATGACTAAACAGTAAGGGGGTTTTAAACATTATTATTCCTGAAGTGTTGGTATAACTGATCTGTCACTGGAGCTTTTAAGAACTAAACCAGTATTTAAATTACTTTCTTAAGTAATTTAATTTGCTGGGTTATTGAAAAGAGTAATGTCATATTCAGTATTTGGTGCTTGAGGCAATAATTCATAGAAACCCTAATTTAACTCTGACAATGATGGTTAATGTTATTAGTAGATGTGAATGGAGTCTCAGTATCTGAAGAGATGCCTGGGAAGTTGCTTGAGAAAAGGACTGGCAGAGGTTGCAGAACGTCGGCCTGCAGATCCAATAGAGTATCTGGCACACTGGATTTACAATTATAGAAGAGTCTTAGATGAAGAAAAAAAGGTGGATCTATCTTGGTAAAAAAATATTCATGATAGTATAATTTATGCTATTTAATCTCTATTTTTTTCAATTGATTCTCTGTTACCTCTGGAAAAGGTAATGTTGGAGAGGATTGAACTGGAGCAGGAATGGGAGGTGGCCCAGATAGAACTCAAAATGTTACAAAAAGTGAAGGAAGAAGAGCTAATGATCCAGCAGAAACTTGAAGAACAACATCAGGTTAATAATATTTAATAGTAGGCAATTATAAACAGTATATGATGCTGTGGCATCTTGTAGCTCTTTATATTTCTAATTTCTGTATAATGATTTGGAAAAAAGGTAGCATAAATCAAGTATTCTAAACTCGCTTTTCTAAATTGTAACTGGATAACTGGATTAGTCAGCACATAGGAAGGAAAACTTGCATACTATGTGGTAAAATGTAAAAGAAAAAAAAAAAAAAGAAGAAAAATTACATAAGAAGTAACTTAAAATAAGAAGACCTGGTTTCTGTAATTAATTATGAGCAAGAGCTGGTGCAAATAAAGTTAGAAATCATTGCAAAAATTGACAAGCCTCTTAGGAGGTATGGGAATGATAACCACTCATTGTCTGAAGTTACTTCAGTGTAATATCAGTAAAGCAGACACAGGTAATGAGAAAGTATACACAATTGTAGAAACCTGAAAATGGTTGGGAATCAATGATTTGTAACACCTTCAGTGTTGCTTTGATAACATTGATGTTAGCTGCCTTGATTTTTTTATATGGCTGACTTTTGGGATGCCATCAGGAGGGTAATTTCAAATCCTGTTAAGCCCAGTTCTAGTACAAGATGCATTTATTCTATTTCACTTGCACTTTCAAAATTTGAAATTTACTAATTTTCAGACCTAGTTACATGCCTAAGCATTTGTTGTGGTTTAAACCCAGGCAGTAACCAAGTACCACACAGCCACTTGCGCCCTCCCCCACCTCCCCTTTCTCCACTTCCTGAGAGGGACTGGGAGGAGAATACGAAACTAAAAGGGGAAAGGAGGGAAAAAAAAAAAAAAAAAAACAAACAAAAACCCACCAAAAAAAAAAAACAAACAAAAAAAAAAAAACCAAAAAACCACAATAAAACCAAGTGATACACAATAAAATTCCTCACCACCTGCTGACCAATACCCAGCCCAGCTCAAGCAGCGATCAGTCCCTTCCAGGTGACTCCCCCCAGTTTATATACTGGACATGGCATGCTGTGGTATGGGATATCCCTTTGGCTGCTTTGGGTCAGGTGCCTTGTCTCTGCTCCCTCCTGGCTTTTTGTGTCCCTCACTGGCAGAGCATGAGAGACTGAAATGTTCTTGATCAGAGTAAGTGCTACTTAGCAACAACTAAAACATCAGTGTGTTATCGGCATTGTTTTTGGACTGAAGCAGAAACACAGCACTGTACCAGCTACAAGGAAGAAAATTAACTCTATCCCAGCCAATACTAGGATAGGATTTCATGAGTCGTATAAAATAGCAAATGGAAACAAGAATTTGAGATTGTGTCTAGAGATAATTCACAGGGAATTTATTGTTTCATGTAAACTATGGGAAGATGTTGAATTATTCAATATTCACATTAGACACATTTTTTTAACCTAGTACAGTTTTGGCTATAGTCATGTACTCAGGCATGTTTTGATTATATCTATCAAAAAGGAATGTGAAAACTCTTTACTACAATATGATTGCTCACAAAATGCTGCAGCAAACGGTATTCTCTAGATCCTGGTGTTGTTGAATGTGAGCACTTAGATTATGTGATTTCTTAATTTTTGATGCAGTAGCACTTAAGATCACAAAGAATAAACACATTGTGTTAGGTATTTCTAATTGGAAATATTAAAGGTTGCTGCTGAAGATGATTAATGTCAATGACATTGCTTACTGAAGTTTTATATAAATCTGATTTGGTGTGGCTTCATCTGTCTGTGCTAGGTACTATATGAAGTATCAAAGAGTTTAATTCAAAGCATAGGAGATAATGAATATAGACTGATAAAGAGTGTCTGGAGCAAAACTGTATCTTAAATGTGTAAGCTAAACAGCTGTCATCATCCTCCTAATAGCAAAGACTTTCTATCCATGCAAATCCAAAACCTGTGAAAGTGTTGAGTCAGATGATACTGGAAGGGCTTTATGTTATTGACAATGCAGTTATGTTTTATGCTTCCTTTTTATTTTTTTTAAGATTTCATTCATGAAATGCATTGTAAACAATGGGGTGGGCAATATGAATGTGTTGTTTTCTTTTTCGTTCTAATTATCTTTCTTAAACCGACTGCAGGCTCAGCTGAAACAAGAGCATAAGAAGTTGGAACTGCAGAATGAAGAAGGCAAAATGTCGTTGCAGCAGGAAGATCAAGAGGTTTAAGCCAAAGTTTATTCAGTTGTTTGAAAATACTGTTAATCAGCTGCCTTTTCCAGGTGGAGGCACTAAATCCGAAACACAATGTGGAAGCCCATAGGTGTTGAACTGACACATAATTTAAAAAAAAAAAAAAAATGAAAAGGGGGGAAGAATTATATTAGGTTTATTTAGCTTATGTTCAGAGCAGACATCCATTTATTGAAAAATTTAATGTAAGGTCAGCTTAGTTGATGCTTTCACATTCCTTGAGAAATGTGAGAAAGTATTATAAAGTAAGATGTCTCCTTTCAGTATTTACACAGTAATGTTATGCAGTGTGTCATCCTGAAGTTCATTTGCTGTACGTGGAAAAGGAACTGTGGTCTGAAATTGGGATGCTTCTTGATTCTGAGAGTTCCTGGTGCATAGGAATTTGTACTAACAGAAGAGTGTGTATACAAATATCTGTGAAAATGCATGGTCTTTCAATGCCGTTTCAGTAAAAACATGCACTGATAATTGGCATTTTTATCTCATTGAAGCTTTTAAATGTGGATATCTCTTAAATTTACATGGAGCACATCGTATTTTAGATATGTGCGTTTTTAGAGCACTGTTAAAATAATGAGAGAATATAACTTTAAGAAGATGGCAGTATAAAAGTGACAGAAAAAAAATATAAATTTAAATCGAAATTCCTGTTATTTAAAAAAGTGTGATAAAAATTGTCTTAACAAGCATGCAAAAAACATATTTGCATACTAACATATTTATATAGAATGCATCTAAGTATTCTCTATTAATAGTGTCATTTTAACACATCTGAAATATTTTCTATAGATAATTATTTGTAACGTGGAATACTTTTAACTGAAAACTGGTTTTTGTTACCACAGGAAAACAATGAAATGATGATAGCTGAATTTACAGATAGAGCTGGAGTGTCTAATTTGACCAGTGTTGAGGAGCTAGATTAGAATGAACACCTTGAGGTAAGTGTTTAGAAAGAATAGGGAGTTTATAAATGATTGGTTCTTACAGATTTGCTTTTCTATGCTGACATATCAAAGGTTAAAACTGTTGGAATTAAGACTGTGCTGGTTCTCTCCTATGGTTTTGAGATAATTATATACAGCATGTACTAAATCACAAAAGATAAGTTGGTTTTGAGTGATTGAAGTTATTTATATTCTTCTGGTTGGTGTGAAGTATATTTTCGTGCAGCAGAATGCACTCTTGTGCAAACATTAACATATAACACCAGATACTAAGGACACAGTGCTCACTAAAGCTAGGACCTGGTCAGAGTCAGTTTATTCTACACCAAATTAATGTTGAACGTTTTTGCTACAACTATGGCTCTATATTGTGATCCTTGAACGTCTTCTATGTCCCAAGTACTCAGGGGTTATAAAGATGTTGATATCTGTATTCCAAGTGTTGTCTTGAGATTTTGGTATATTAATTTTAGTACATCATTATCAGAACCCTTTTTCCTTTATTAATAGTTTAATTAATAATCCTTAATACTTTTCTCACATAATTTCTGGTGTCAATAGTGTAATTCTAGCTCAAGATTTATATTGTGATATTAATATGCTCTATGTTTAGGGTTACTTTAATAACAGCCTGTTTTATAAGTGTTCTCTAAGTATATTTATGAACATATTTGTGACTATTCTTAGGATCAGGTTTTCACAGGTTTTTTTTTGGTTTTTTTTTTTTTTTCCCCCACTAAATTAGATCATATCTCATATAGCCCCAATTTTTATATATTTCAGATAATAACATATTAAACAGTGTTTTTGAGGCTTTCAGGCATATTCTGTTCTTAAATAAGTGAATTTCAAAACCAGAAGCTGCTTCTTATATGTGCCATCTTCCAAGTTTTCATGCCTAAAGTCATTTAAAGTTGGATTACATTGTTTTTTGGTGATGTTATTTCAGGTCTTACATGTGATAGGTTTGTTGATTTAAATGACAAACTAAGAGCAGGTCAATAAAATTAAAATGTATAGACTTGTACTATTGAAACTATGCTGCTCTCAGAATCATAATATACTTCATTCAGACTCACTGGATTTTATATTAAAAGTCTGGTGGTAAACTTCATTGTATTTCACTAAATGGAAGAATACATAATTATATTGATAAATATGTTTTTTTATGTGGGTTATTTCTTTTTATTTTTTCCTCATTTTTAATTTTTAAAAATTTCAGTTAATGCTGGCAACTGATTTTTTTTTTTTTTTTTTTTGTTAGAGCATGACAGAAGCAGAACAAGAAAGTTCCCAACCTATCTGAAAGCAGTAATATATTTTCTACTCATTACTTGCTGATCCTGAGGTGCAATGTCTTAATGTACGTACCTTACATATAAAACTGATTTATATACCTGGTGTTTTGGTTTCTGTGCTTTCTGGGTGTTTGTATAAAGTCTGTTATTCTCGCATGTTATGCTTTCTTTTTGTTCTTAATCCACTGTAGCTAGTCTGGCTAACTCAAGCAAAAAATTGCAATTGAAATGAAAGCAGTAAATATATTTTCTACTTATTGCCCATTGATTCTTGAAGTGTAACTAATAACTATATATAAAATTACATTGTCAAGATTATTTTGGAGTAGAGGGTACAATACCGTAATTTTAGTCAATATTGAAAGAACAAAAGGTTCTTTTGTTTGAAAGAACAAAATGTTGAAAAAGGACTTACCAAGAATTTGAGTGGTTTCTGATAGAAAGCGGGAGGGCTCTGCAGATTAGAAGATGGAGAGAGAGTTCTGCACATCAAACTAGGTGCGAAAATCAAATCAGAAGATTTTCCAATTAATATGGAAGAGATAAATTGAGCTCTGTGACTCAGTAAACAGATCCAGTAAAAGATCTTGTGTGTCTAAGAAACCTTGAAGTGCTTTTTGTATCACTGTCAGCTTTAGGCTTCGTAATAACCTTTCTCTGGCAATTGTGTGATATTAGGTGAGCTGCAAGTATCTGCATATCAATTTTGATTACTCAAGTCTTAAAATAATCTTTACTGCATTTGTCTTGAATTTGCAAATCAATAAATTATATCAGTGTTGTTTTTACTAAATAACCATTATTAGTTCTTAAAGCTTCGCTTGTAATAAAATGTATGAATAAATTTCTGCAATCACTGATATCTTAGTATAGGTTATCAAGAATGTTCAATGTTCATTATAAATGGAAAAGACACCAGCATTAAGAAATCACACGCTTCTTGGCTAAAACATGCCTTTACATCTTAGTGTCTTCTAATAGTACAGGTTAGTTGGAGAATTAATGTTAAGTCATTGCCAATAGTGTATAATAGAAATACAAGTTCAGTGCTGCATAGTTGGTACATTCACTGCATTCTTCAGTTTTGGGATGGAAGAGATTCTGACGATAATTTCACTTTCATTTGTTTGTATTATAGCTAGCTTTAAGGGTTTTGCTTTTTGGCAAACTGTTAAAAATTTCTGTATACCCAAGTGGCAAAGGTCAATTGTGTAATAAATATTTTTCTTCTCTAAATAACTTGTTCTGTTTATGTAGCTCAAACTAGACAAAATTCTATCAAATTTTTAAAAGGCAAGAACTACTGATTTCTAAAATAGTTGTCTGTTATTTTTCCTTTAAAAATAATAATGCTTGTTTATTAAAAAAAATCTTGTTGCCCTATTTATTGCCGTATTGCTTATTGGATGCCATTAATGACATGTAAACTTCCTTAAAATCAAAAGAGGAAAATATCACTTTCCAGGTATAAATACTTAGAAATGTTTTTATAACTTTTTAAGAAATGAGAAATTGAACTACTTTTGTAAGGAGGTGGTGAAGCTTTTCTGTCAATATTTATTCTGCGTTGGTATTGGTTTCCAGTTTCTATGACAGTCAAGAAGCCTTTCTGTGGAATAAATATGCTGTTAATGCTGATTTTCCAGTAAATGGATTTTGTCAGGTTTTGATTATATTTATTAGTAATAGTTAAAATAGTATAAATTTAAGACCATATTTTCAGATACTACAGTTGTAATTACACCTGTCAACACTGTATGCACAGCAGGTTCTTGTGGCAGTCTCAAAGGGATGGAGTAAAGTGGGTAGATAGGTGAAGTTTCTCCTTTGAGCCAGTATGTGTAACTGAATCTTGTTTAGGTTAAAATTTTCAAAAATTGATAAGTAACTGTGTTGACTTCCTTTTTCTGTACAGTCATGCTGACTGTGAAAATTTCAGCCTTCATACAGCCTTCATATTTAATTAGGAAATACATTTCATTTGTAAGACCGTATTTTAAAACATGCTAGGAAATTATTTTCATTGCTATTTCCAATATGTTGCTTTCATTTGTATCTTTGATTTTGTTGTGTGTCCACTAGAGTGCATCCTAAATAAACACACTGGTGGCTCTGTCAGTTGTAACCCATGAAAACAACAACTTTTGTTCATCATTTTCTTTCAGCTTATTTTTAACTGTGAGTTTTTCTTTGTAATCCTGCAATTCATTTTCGTTTCTAGGCAGGAAATGAATTTTTTGATGGTAACTTTTATCAGAAAATTGCTTAGTAAAGGTCAAAATAAAATGGTAGATTCAAATTTCCCTATTCCTTTGCTGTTATTTTGTGTACAGAAGACATAAGTTGTTCGAATGTTATTTATAGGATTTCCTATTTTTTCAGGATTTGATGTGCGTAGACCTGGTGCATTGAACAACTTCTATAGCTTTACAGGAATTATTTTGCTTGTGGGACCAAAGGATAAACAGTTCCTGACTCAGTGTTTTCTTCAGGTGCAAAGCAATCTATAGGTAACTTGGAAATGTAGTTCACAGCAAAGATGACTTCTGCTTGGGTGTCCAAGCCTGAAGGGAAATTATGGCAGCTTAAAATCTCTGCCTTCTTCTGAACTTGAACCTTCTTTGGAGTATAGCAAGCTAGAGCTTGGGATAGGAAGAGAACAGAAGAGAAGATGCTATTTTATTATTACTAGACGTGATGTGATGTCATAAGTGTTAATACAATTTAACCTCTGCATAAAATCTAGAATTTTATATTGGCGAAAAAAAAAGCAATTTCCTAATGTAACTTCAACTACAGCTTACACTTTCTTTGAATACATTTTAGTGGAATGAAGAATATGGAATGCAAATGCAGATGATGGAAAGTGTTGCTGAAAATAAGATGCTAAATACTGACAGAAGATTTATGAAATTGTAATTTCTGCTTTCTTCAGAATAGGATCAGTTATTTAGGCTGCTACCATATACAGGTCCTCCAGAGAACGTGCTGATAGTAATGTGCCCATTCACAGCTGTTCTCATTCCAGCGATACTGAAGCATAAGGATGAAAACAGATATGAAGCCCAGAATAGGACAAAATGAATCAGATTAACTATCAGCCTGCTCACAAAGATGGAAACTGAGCTCTGCAATGTGAGAAGTTTCTCTCCAACTAGGAGAAATACATGTTGCAGCAAGTACATTTTAATGTTTCCTTTTAGCAAAGTAAGCTTTAAGTCCACAGTCCCCTTTCTTATGATAGATAATTTTCCTTCATAGTCTAAAGGAACTAACTTCTGTTTATGCAAGCAAAATCTTGATGCAATAACTTGCTAGTGGTAAGGAGAGTCAGATGAATTAGTCTGGATTAAATGTAAAATTTAATTTGCCTGAACTTTCCTAATACAGTTTACTCATATTTGAAGTCAGTTATTAATTGCTTTACTGCTGTGAAATTTTTCTTGTACCTTAGTTAGATAAAGAACAGTGTTGTCTACTGGCTACAGCTAGAAAAAGAGTCTAAATCCGTTCTTTGCTGATAAGGACTGATCTACTTTAAAAATATCTTATTGGTGCACTCATTTAATATGTTTTTACTTTTGTTTGTTTTCTGACATTACAATTATAAACCATCATGCAGTTTTTGTGCTTTATACTCATGTATTTGTTTCAATTCATATTATGGAAGAAGCTATATTATTATAAACATTTATACAGGTATTTTAGGCTAATAGTAGTGGAAGAAAGGAAGGGTAAAGGAAAGAGGCATTTAATCAAGCTCTCACAGTGTAGCAGACTTTTTAAGAAGCAAAATTTGAGAGCTCTCAGAATTATATGCAGCTTAAATAGTATGAATATTTCCTGTTAACTCATCCCAGCATCTTGTAGAATCATTATCGTAAACTAAAATTGATGATTAACTTGGATCAGAGATCAGATTTGTTGTCATTTATATTACTGGTTGTTATTTGAAATGTTACTCAAGAAGATGCTACACCACCAAAAATTATATTCACTAGGCCCTGTGGGGAGATGCTAAGTGCTTCCATTTTATCTTTAGTTACAGGGCAACCAAAACAAATGGCCATTTTGAAAAAAATTAGGATGACCAATTACTTAGGTTAGTATTTTGACTATATGGACATGAGGTAAGTGATGGGGAGGTTTAAAAAAAAAAAAGTGATTATGTTAAGCCATTTTATTATTAATGCCAAACAAGCTTGTATTACCACCTGAAAGTAAATGCACAGGCACAGTCAAGTAATGCCATAAGTAGAGAAGGTTGTCATTTGCTTCTGGTTTGGTAATCTTACCTGGGTTGTTATCTAGTACAAAGACTGCATTGATGACTCTGTACTGATGCAGAAGTTTGTACTTCCCCGTTATACTGCATCTGGCATAATTTAAAATTTCAATGTACTTTAAGCTTGGGTTTGATTTAGAAAAAGCATTGACATATAGGAATATCATACCAAAGTTATATGAATGATATGACCCTCTCTAAGGAGTGTTAAGAAGCTTCAGGAGTCTTTTAACAAACTCTCCAAGGTATTGCCACTTTCTGCATGTGCTCATCCATGGATCTCAACAGAAATTGCTATTAAAAAGGATTTTTTTTTCCCATAATCTTGGAAAGTGTGAAAAATATGTGATTTTATTTTGATGCAAGAACCCATTCGTGTTTGAGTTCAGCAAATCTTTTTCTGGGCAGAAGAAATTATTTTGCTCATTGTTTCCTCTATAATTTAAATGTAGTCTAGTAGATTCCAGGTAAAGAAATATGCTTTTTCTGAGAGAGAAGGAGCAAGTATATCTGAACTTGATCAGTATCTTGGTTAGTCTGTTTTTCTTAATGAACAGAATCATATTTTTCAGCTCTATTATTAAGCTGATTGCTGTTGTTGTTTTGCTTAAAAAAAAAACAAACAAAGCAGCAAAACATTTTTTGGTACACTGAGGAAGTAGTCTTCCAAGGAGTTCTGTTCTCATGTTGCTGAAAAAGCTGTGGTTGAAATCATAAGAGGACTGAGCTTTCTACTAACATCAACATGAGTTCTACCTCTGAGAAGCCCTCTCCTATTTGTTAAACTTGTAATATTCTTAATATTCAAACTTGAGAGAATTCATTATCTCAAGCTACATGTAGGGAATGATACTGCACGAATAAGAGATTTATTTTTGCAGGGAGGTGGGACAGAGGAAATATTCAGATAATCATTCCCATTGCAGCAAAGGGACACTGCAGCTCCCGTTTGCTGTTTCAAGTCACGTTCCTGGGAGTGTTTTGGGCTTCTCCAATCATTCTGCTGCATTTCCACCCCACCTCCTGAATGTACTTTCTTCTAGAAATGACTGGCTGCATGCAGACACACCTGTATTTGGTTCATTATTATCTTAAGCAATTGTGCTTTTGCTACTGATGTGTTTAGTAGATAAGTTTAAAAAATGCTATTTATTTAGCTGATAATTGTAACCCTGGAAACAGGATCTGTTGTTTTTTTTCATTGTAAATCGAGCTGCACTGCAAAGTTAACCTTAGGCACTGACAGCTGAAAATGTCTAGGGCTGGGACTGCTGTGAAATTCTTAGTCAGCTGTTCAACATTTTTTCAGAGGGCATATATATCTAAGTGGAGCCTATAGAAAAAATGCACCGCTATTTTGTTTCTCACTTGGGCTTGAGTTAAGTGTCATTGTGTTTGCTTATATTTTAAATAAGGTTTCTTCTCAAGAACTATAATCAGTCATCCCTCGCAAACACTATTATCTCAATAGATTATGTTTTTATAGACACTGATCTCTGTATATCTTTAGGATAAATGTTTTCACCATTGCTCAGATGTAGGCTACTGTTAAACACATATTCCCTTCACCCTTATATGTGACTTTCTTAGCTTTCTTTTTTAAACTATCGCTTGGAAACTCAGCATAGTTACATGATGTATGAATGCCTTAGAATTTGCCCAGGCTTTGCTTGGCACAAATAATCAGGTGTTTACAGCCAGAACTATATATTTCTACATACTTGTCTTCACTCTTGACAAAGCAGAGCACTGTAAAGGTAGGTTTCATTTTTTTTTTTCCCCTGCAGTTTCTTAAATGCCTCTACAGCTACAACTTTCTCACTATTCTGTGACTACAAGAAAGTTGCCACTTGTATGTGTAGTAAGCTCATACATGTGAGAGCAATAAACCAATATTCTTTTTTCACACTTCTTTTTTTAAGTCAAAGGATCACCTAATCTTTAAAAAAAATCCAGTGGCTACTCTGCATTTTGCTTTGGTAAGATAATTAAATTCTTAGTAGTAAATAAATTAAAATTTTATCACTTACAGTATTTCAATGTTATAAACACTGTAAGAATGAAATATGCAGCTTTGAATAGAATTCAATATTTGGGAATTCAAATCTGGAAATGAATTTTGCATTCTAGTTTTCTGTCTGTGTAGAAAATAAGAAGATCACGCCTGTGCTTACTGAATTAACTGGCAGGACTCCCACTTGAGTCCTGGTAAAATTCCTGGGCTCCATTTGTGCAAGCTGAGTGAGGATATCTGTATGTGTCTTAAAAATAATTATGTATTTAAATCAGTTTGCTGACCTTGCTTCCAATGATATAAAAATAGCTGATAAGTCTTAGTTATGGCAGGTGTGCTGTGTTCTTTGTTTTCTAATTGACTTAGCTAACATGAGAGGCCAAAGGCAACACTTGTGTTTAATTAGAAGCAATGTGGATTGTGAACGTAAGAAAGAAGCAGTAGCAGGAACCCTATAAACTGTCAATCTCAGAAACAGGAATCAATCCTCAGCATGGGAAACAGAATCAATGACTGATATGAATCTAGGAAATTAAGGCACTCCTTAAATACATTAGTAGGACAAGCTGGAGGAGTGAAAAAGAGCCAAGGGATGAGAAAACATTGGAGTGGAAGAAGATGGAAGTTTACCCTAAGAGCAGTTCTGGAACATATTGAGTTATGAGCTACCACCCGTGCATAGCAAGGCAGCATTTCTGGAATGATATTTAAAATGTCACTAGCACACAGTAATAGATATTGGATTTATATTTGCCTTGTCTTAAGAAACCAAATTTATTTATCTACAAATCTAGAAAAAATCCTGAGACTTTCAGGTTGTTTCAGGCTAAGGAAATTCAAAAAATAAAATAAAAAAAGTATTATAATGAAGCCATGAGATTGCAACTATGTCTATAATCCTAAAGATCTTTTGGTGAGATTTAAATTTCCATTCCATATTCTATCTACAAATGGGAATCTGTAGAAATGTTTATGTATTCTGGTTACTGTATGCATTTTTGTCTAGTACCATTTATATATTTGTGTTGATTGATCCTGTATACCCTTCATCCATTGTCTGATATTCCCTGTGTAGATCTATATCCAAGATTTTTTTTTGGCTGTGTTTTATTTCAGGCTTGTTTATGTGAAACTGCTAAATGACTAGTTTTAGTGGAACCTTTCAGACACAGATGAATGATAATGATGCTTGCTGTTTGCTAATGTATTTGTCCAAGTGAAATTGCTACTTGAGTGGCAACCTTCCCCAACCAACTGTAGTAATAAGATCAGACTTGGGGATTTCTGAAAGATTTGACCAGTCAGATTATTTAGTTAGCAGTTTCCTGCAGACCTCAGACCATCAGTAGTGTATTTGTGCTGTAGCACAAATACATCTGTTCATCTGTAGCAATGACGGTGGGAGCATTTCTGCAAATGCTGTGAATAACCCATGGACAGGAATCATAACTAAAAAAGTTGCTGGATGTGTGTTGCATCTTTTTCTCCAGATATCTATACAAGCCTAATTCTGGAACTCACAGCATTGTGCAGTCATTTTCAGTAATGCAAAATGAATGTAAAAATCTACTTTGCCTTATTTACTAGATTATTACTAAGTGTGTAAATAGATGTGTTTCTATTAAGCAATTCAAGTATATAATAATTTTCATTGTGAGCATAGAAGTGCATCTGCAAATATTGGTTATTGTTTCATATACATTATGCATATAGAACAGACTTAAGAAGGGTTTTGATTACTAAGTATTTTAGAAAAGTAATTACAATCTTATGTCACATGAAAGATATGTCTTTTCTGGCATTATGTATTAAGAAAAAGTCAAAAGTGTCTGAATTTAACCTAATGTACCTTGTCAGAAAGCCAGAATTTACGAATTCCACAACTGTTCTTGCAGATAGGTTGCTGAATCCTGACTTCATGTACTCGAGTCAATATTTGTTTCCAAGTTCAAAGACCACCTCTACTGTAAACATCTATGAAACACTGCAACAAAAACTCTTGGGTAATAGGTGTTTAAATGCATCAGTCTGTTTTCTTAGGTACTGAGGAAATCCTAATGATTTACATATATACACTAATAATGTCACAAGACATGGGAAAGGAGAAGATTGTACAGAATGCAAGCTGCTGGAGGGCAGATGAAGTTCACTTGGAAAATAATTTATGAGATACATATCTGTGGCTGTAATGGGGTTTAGTCTGGACAGGTGATCAGACCTGTCATTAGCAGCAAGGAGTCGTAACTATTCTCCCAGAAAGGAACTGTGGCTGTCTGTGTCTGTGTGGTCACACCCTAAGCAACTGAAATTAAGGGTTGTGCTTTGTTACATGTCAGATGATAATTTTTCCCTAGCCAAACAACTGACTGTAGCAACTGGGAAAAATATCCAGGGAGAATACAGTGATGGTTTTCTGTGAGGCTAAAAGGAGACCATTTTTAACTGAAGACTTCCCATCCAAATCATAGCTTTAACAATGAATGGGTAAAGTTATTAAATTTAGCATAATGGTTTATGAGAAAAATGCTGAATCCGGAAGTTATACTCTGTTACGTTTGCAAACTGAAAAGCCTTTTTGCTATGTGAGGTAAAGTTGGCGTAGGGTTTAATTCTTTCTCAGCTACACCCTCATGATTTATGGAGGACCCAGAAAATCTGTGATTCTGTTGTTATAGGGTTGCATGTAACAATGTAACACAAAGAAATGCTTGTACACTGCTCTGTAGAGCTTTTCGCTTAAAAAGGAAAAACTGCCAAAAACTAGAGGCAGAACTAATTATATATTAGTGTGGTATAATGCGGCTTAAATGACACCAAAAAAAAAGCAACAAAAAAAAAACAAACAAAAAAAAACCAAATCGATGTAAGGAAAACCTCAAATTTTAACTAATCTTGTTATTTTTCCACCATTTCTGGTACAACAATGCTAATTTATGAAAATTTGATTAGAAAACATACTTTTTTATTTATCATTATTATGCAAGAATGTAAGGTGTCTTTTGTATGAGATGTTAAAAAGCTTGTGTTTATAAAGAGGTGTTTAGTTTATAGAGCCTTGAGAAATGATCTCAGGGTTGAGAATTAAACAGCTAGGACTTTTATTAAGTGAATAAACAGAAAATTAAGTTGTATTCAATTCCAACTAGTGTCACAGTTCTGAGGAAATAATTCTCCCAAGAAAATTAGTACCAAGAATATAACTGACTTTCATATGAAAGCAGAATTTAGCCCATAACGTAGCTTTAATTTTTCCTGAACAACTCAAAGTTGCTACTTCATATATAAGCCTCTGGCACATGTTACTTCATGACATGGCCATAAGCAACCTATTCAAGTTGGTCCTGCTTTGAGCAGAGAGTTGGACTAAAGACAATCCAGCTTCAAACAGTCTATGATTCAGTGATGTGTCAGAATAGAGAATTCAAGGTCAAACAGATGCAAAGAGGGCAAGCACATGGGAGAGGAGCAAAACTTATTATTTTGTTTGATGTTAGTAATGGAAGAACCTGGAAAGACTTCTTAGGGAATAGAAGAGAAGACAAATGAGAGACGCAGCAGAGGATCTCTCTGAAGCTGAAGTAACCATGGAATAAGTTATATAGAATGCGCACCAGGAAATGGCTGGAAGTGGAATTTGTATTCACTCAAAAAAAGCTGTAAGAAAACTTAGTGAAATAGCTGAATTCCTTATCATAGCATGCAGAGGTTGCAGGAGGTAGAAAAAGATGATATGAAAGAGCAAATGCTGGGCGATAAACACCCATTTCAGAATCTGTACTACCTCCTTTCCTTCTACAATCACAACTGTTTTTTCTGTCTCA
Organism: Forpus xanthops; assembly: GCA_032466535.1. Classification (NCBI taxonomy): domain Eukaryota; kingdom Metazoa; phylum Chordata; class Aves; order Psittaciformes; family Psittacidae; genus Forpus; species Forpus xanthops. The sequence goes on along the minus strand of JASSUY010026644.1, from coordinate 1,682 downwards.
CAATATGTATTTTACCCTGAATGTTTATGGGCCAGTGAAATTTTACACCTGCACATCTGCGAGGCCTTGAGCCACTCTTGTTTTCAGGTAATAATAGAGGTGAGGGTTCTGAAACAGGTGTGAGTTCTGTGTTCAGTTCCTGATGTTCAAACTCTGTTGTTCTGACTAGGCTTGTCATTCTCCATGCAAAGAAATAAACTCAACTAAACAAATCTTCCTTATGGCCTTATTTTCCATAGGAAAAAAAAGATGAACTGCAGTAACTTCTTGAAAACACACTATTTGTATTATATATGAACTAGTCCTTGTAAATAACACAAGTGAAAGTGATACTGAAATTGTTTTTGTAAACACCCAAGCAACTGTTTTATTTTCAGAGGCATAAATTAGAAGTAAATTCCTTGCATGATTTTGCAAAGAAGATAAAATAGCAAGATACGAAACTTAAACTGTTAGCTTGTTAACCTGTTAACTTTAGTAAATGAAGTCCCATCTGATGATAAAGTGGGAGAACAGGCCAGAAGTATTTAGGAAAACACTGTCCCATTATTTATATGCATGAAGTATTTCTGTATATTGTTAAAGTTAAGATGTTTTGGGTCCTTTAATAATAATGGAATTGTAGTTTTAAGTTACTATGAAGTGTGTGCTCTCTACAAATCAAGTCATTGTCCTTTGCATTTGAAAGCTGTGGTGAGAGACACAAATTGCATAGCTTCTGCAATGATTTTCCCATGACTGATTCTAGTGGTATAGGAGTCCTTGGGAGTTCTTGATACAGTTTCCTCTTCACTCAAAAGAAGTCACCTTAAAGTTGCCACGGTGGTGAAACAGTATGAATGAATGAGTCTAACTATACTGCTTACAGTGAAAACATGATTCTTCTGCAGCTGAGGAGAGGATGACCAGGTCTTAAGGATACCTACTTCCTTTCCCTGCTGCTGTAAGCTGTTAGCTCAAACTTGTTTTCTCATTTCTACAGGTAAGGATAGGAAAGGAGAAGGTGAGTAAAACAATCCAATGAGAATATGTCATGAGAGGCCTAGGATCAAGATAATTTATCACTCGTATCTGTCTGGAGAATCATCAGCACCAATAGCAACCAGTCATCAGATTCTTTTCTTAGTTAAATCTTGTTCACTTCATTATTTTTAAGGCTTTCTCAAGGCTGTGGTAAAACCATGCCTTCTGACAGCTATTAAGCATTATATGAACTGCGGAATGGCTATGAGTGAAAGTAGCAAATCCATGGGATAGTATCAAGTATGAAGACTCTGACAAAGATTCACATTGCTATTCCAGTGGCTGGATTGACATTAGAGTCAATAAGTTCTTGGAGCAATACAGGACAGTGTTATTTTTACATAGTGATTTCCCTGTGTTTAGCCTCATTTCAGAGCACAAGAGTCATACTGATTGAGAGTATTTTGCCATTTAGATGTCTTCTGAGTTAAAGGTCATAGAAATATAGTCAAAAGGCACTTAATACAATGATGGACAATACACAAACCATAAAGATATTTGCAAATAGACTAATTTTCTAAGAGCTTAGTCCCACAAAGGTGTTGAATATAGCAATAAAGTTAACAAAATTTGGAAGCCTGTTACTGTCATGGGTTCAGCAGCAGCAGTCATTTTTCTTTAAGCAGTAGCTGGTGTAGCACTGTGTTTTGGATTTTTAG
>JASSUY010026643.1:0-41480 GCA_032466535.1 Forpus xanthops | reverse complement strand
TCCTGCCCCTCTACTCTGCTCTCATGAGAACTCACTTGGAGTATTGTGTGCAGTTCTGGTGTCCTCAACATAAAAAGAACATGGAACTGTTGGAACAAGTCTAGAGGAGGGCCACGGGGATGATCAGGGGACTGGAGCACTTCCCATATGAAGATAGGATGAGCAAGTTGGGGCTGTTGAGCCTGGAGAGGAGAAGGGTGCGTGGAGACCTCATAGCAGCCTTCCAGTGTTTGAAGGGGACCTATAGGAATGCTGGGGAGTGTCTCTTCATGAGGGACTGTAGTGATAGGACAAGGGGTAATGGGTTCAAAGTTAAACAGGAGAAGTTTAGACTGGATTTGAGGAAGAAATTCTTTACCGTAAGGGTGGTGAGGCACTGAAATGGGTTGCCCAGGGAAGCTGTCGCTCAGTCGCTGGCAGTGTTCAAGGTCAGGTGGGACATAGCCTTGGGTGACATGGTTTATTGTGAGGTGTCCCTGCCCAGAACAGGAGGTTGGAACTAGATGATCTTAAGGCCTTCTCCAACCCTAACTATTCTATGATTCTATAACTCTATTTACATTACAGTGGCCACTACAAGATTGTTGAAGTAATATTCTTTACAAGCTCCAGTAAGGTAGAAACCATGCCTTAGCATGGAGTTCAACACTTATTCATTCTTAGTTATTTTACCAAAATTTTTTATACAAGGACAACACCATAAACTCAGACCAAGGTAAAGTAATTTGCTGCTTTTTGTTGTTGTTGTTGTTGTTGTTGTTTTTGGTTTTTTCTAACCACATAAATAAAACCAAGTAGAAGATGGAAGCAGGAGCAAAAACCTTTGAATACCAGTCTGTTATTGACAGGAAATGGTATCAGTGTATGATAAGTGTACGGTTTCAACTGAGGAAGTAGTAAGCATTATTTTAAAATCACTTGATGGATGTGATTCTTCATTTGAAACTGATTAGGCAAGTGAATTAGAAGCTGCTCCTGCAGTTAAGGATAGACTTTCAAGCTCCCAGGTTGGGAAGCAGCAGAAATGGATCAAACCATACTGGAAGTGGGTATTAGCCGCTCATTTTATTACACAAACCTGAACTGCCTAAATTATTGAATAAATTTATTCAATAACAAGCAATTGAATCAATCGTGGAAGTAAGGACAAAGATATTTTTTTTAATCAATCAAAGCTTGTGGATTCATCAGGTTTATGTTTAATTTCCACCTCAAAATGGAACTGTGATTGGACTTCTAAATTATCTTCTTCATTTCTAGTTGAATTTCCATGTCTACTTAAGTACTTTATATCCTTCACTGAGTTGTCAAGAATCTGATAATAGATATGAGAGGATCATGGAAAGGCTTTTAAAAATGATTTTGACAAGTTACTCTTGTCTGATAAAAATTGAATCATAATTGTGGATTATATTTACGTCAATCTGCACAAAAAAAATACACTTTAAAGGTGTTTTTGCCCTGACATTACATATAATATGCAGTTCTACAGCAGATATATTCAGCAAGTTAGATTTCCAAAGACTTCCAATTCTTGTAAAATTTTCACTAATGTTGGTATCTTACCCTGGGGTTTTGTTCTGTGTGTAAAAAGTTGCAAAGCCTAAAATGTAGGAGGCTGCCAGGCAATTTAAACAGGCTAAGTACCTTGACACCTTGCATAGCTGACAGGAGGAAATTTGGCACTTCAGAGAACCATCAAGCCTCCACCCAGAATGAAAGCTTGTTTAGACTTCGCCAGTAAGAAATATCAAGCACACACACATGTATCTGCTCTACAATCATGATTCTGAACATGGAAGCTTTTTTTTTTGTCAGTGACAATCAGTTGATGTGGGACTATATTTTCTGAAAGATTTGTTATGGAACAAAACCTGAAGGTCTGTCCTAAGAGACAAGAAGCCACACACCTCTCGTGCTGAATGCTATAGTTAACCTACTCTGGATATCTGGATTCAGCTCCCTTGTCAAATAAATTTCCTTCCCCTTATTCCCAGGTAATACCCTTATCACCAAGCTGTAAGGTAGTCCAGACAGGGAAGCAATTCATTGCTCTCAATGAAGTATGGTTGTGGCAGAGCCAATAACTATGGTCCTGGGCCAGCACAAATAAAGAAACTAAACACAGTGGGATATGACTGCTTCTCCCAGTTTGCTGCTTAAGAGTATTGAGTTGGCAGGTGAAAAATCTGGCCTCTGATCTATGGAATCAGTATTATTTCTGATTTTATCCTGTCCTGGGGAAGAACCAACACCCTTCCTTTTGGAAAGCTAGGGACATCCTGCTCCTCCTTCATTGTTTTAACTCAATAGCTCTCAAGTTCTTCAGTGCATAGCAGAAGGCTTTTCAATGGAGGAAGAAGAGCGCAACTTATGAGGAAAGTAAAGGCACATCTGATGCAGTGAGAATTGTAAATCAGAATCTCCTCAAGGTGGTTAGGATTTTCACAAAATCATTTCTGATATACCTTGTTAATATTCATTCAGCTATTGCATAGAATTATTGAAAGGAGAAGAGTTCGCTCTGTTTAATTTCCTGGGATGAAGCACATAAGGTCTTACCTCATGATGGGGTGCTGAACTGTGATTTCTAAGGTGCTTCCTGTGTAGGCATGTCCAAGAGAAATATTGATGCGCACACATGCTGACACAGATCTATGCACAGCTTTGCTTAAGGTTTTCCTCCTGGTGGATGCTTCCTCTGCCTCTTGCTGCTGTCAGTTGTACCGAGATGCCTCTTTTTCTCCCCTCATAAAACCTGAATGGGAGGATGACCTGAGGTAGTTATTCTGTATGGTGTAAAACTTAGTCTTTTAGAAACTGACTTAGGTATATTTATGAGGTAAATGCTGTTGAGTCGAACAGAAAATATCACATCTTTTTGTAAAGATGTAATTTTCACATGGAAATGGATGTTGCTTCTTATAAATTAATCTTTCTCACTCTTCTGTATCAATTACAAAATATTACCTGTACCTCTGGCTTTTCTTTTTGGGTGTTTGGGTTTTTTTTGTCAAAATCTGACTGAGAAGATACTGCATAAAAAAATGTATATTGCTTCTGTGACTTCTGTTACCCAGAGTTAAGAATAACAATAAGCTGAGATAATAGGTTTCACTTAACCCTGAGTGAAAAATTATCATGGTTATCCAAAACTGAAAGTGTTTATAATGCAGAGATATGCTCTATATCATTAGATAAGCAATGGTTTTCAGGCAGTGGCAAAGTTCTATGAGATCCTTTAAAATACCCATGTTGTTCAAATGAATATGCCTTGCCAGTGTTACACCCTACCATATAATTACAAGGTTCATTAGAGATTTACTGAAGAAATGTGACTCATAGAGTCACATCAGTAGACCTAAATGTGGAAGAAAATGAGACAATAAGATAGACTTAGTCAAGCATCTTACTGAACAAATCACAAGCAAAGTCAGTAAAGCAATTATTTGTATGAAAAGTATGGGTGGTGGACATGAAGTGTTGGACAGAATCTTGGTGACATGGTCTAGTGTGAGGTGTCCCTGCCCATGGCAGGAGGATTTGAACTAGATGATCTTAAGGCTGTTTCCAACACTAACAATTCTATGATTCTATAAAAAATTTACTTTTCAAGGTCATGGTGATCCATAGTATAGCGAGCCAAGTTCTTTAGTCATTTGCCTTTTGTTTCAACTTCAAATATAGAAGTCGAACGAAACCAAAATTGAGTAATGAGGCCATCTTGAGATTTGAATTTCTGGTGGCTTGTCCATCATTAAATATCTATAAACATGGGTAAAAAATCCTTTTAAAGACCAACAGCAAAAAAGTGTGCAATGGAAAATGTCTGCACAGTAAAGAATTTAGCAGGAGGAATTTCCACTAAACTGAAGAACAAAAATGAAGAGCAGGCAACTGTTAAATATTTTGACATAATGGGTTAATATAGGTTAAACAGTACATAAATTGATCTTATTTGTGGGTATAAGATGTTTACAGGTTACTCTAATCACATAAATATTTTATTGCAAAACCCCACTTCTTACATTCTTAGAGAAACAGCAAAATAAATAAGCTACATGTATTTCTAAATTTACAGACAGAAGATTTGACTGCATTTTTGGAGGCAGAATAACTAAATCATCATTTTAAAATTAATAATCATATTTTCAAAGTTGGTATTTTTTGCCCTAATAAAATAAGCATTTCAAATTTCAGTTCATGATTAAAAACTGGCAGACTGCACAAGGCAGACTGAGTGGCTCCGCTTCAAACAATATAATAAAAAGAAAAAAAATCATATTTAAGAGCTATATTTAGCATAAGCTCTGATGTTGTAGAGATTGGCCATGTACCCTGCAGACTTCCCTGAAGCTCTCAGACTTGATTCTTGTAATCAAACCAAGAGTGCGTGAGAGACTGTAAGCCTGGATAAAATAACAAAAGTCAAAACTGGTGCCATTCCTGCATCTTGGAGGATGATCTGAGTACTCATGTGAGCTATTTCTTCCTTCCAGCATGTAAGCATGTCTAATACAGGAAAGGTTATTTCAAAACAGCAATTTGATCCTGCCATGCAAAGTGAATAATCCCCTTGTAGTCACAACATGTGTTCTTTCCTGTCCAAGAGTTCTCCTTCCCAACATGGGAAGAGGCAAATTCAGGAACTGACACCCCTCCCTCCTCCTGAACACTCCTCAGCTTTAACAACTTTTCCATGATCCAAGAGTCCAGCAGGACTACAGAATTCACAGCTAGGTGTTCACAAGTAAGTAGCCCAGCTCAGAAGCTCAGATCTCAGTCTGCAGACTCATGGATTGCAAACCAACATGGATGTTTCTTTTACTGTAGTTTGGTTGAAGCACCTACATCTTGCATGCCTCTGAAGCAAGGATACTATTTGAAGATGTATTTCTGCTGGTTTAAGGAAAAGTGGCAGAAATCAGGGGCTAGTTTAGACATTGCTCTATTCATAGAATCACAGTCTGATTTGGGTCAGAAGGGACCTTTAAAAATCAGAGAATCAGAGAATCATGGAATAGTTAGGGTTGGAAGATCATCTAGTTCTAACCCCCCTGCACGGCCAGGGACACCTCACACTAAACCATGCCACCCAAGGCTATGTCCAACCCCACCTTGAACACTGCCAGTTATGGAGCATTCACAACTTCCCTGTGCAACCCATTCCAGTGCCTCATAACCGTTACAGTAAACAATATCTTCCTCAGGTCCAATCTAAACTTCCCCTGTTTAAGTTTGAACCCGTTATCCTTTGTCCTCTCACTACAGTCCTTCATGAAGAATCCCTTCCCACCATTCCTATAGGTCCCCTTCAGATACTGGAAGGCTGCTATGAGGTCTCCATGCAGCCTTCTCTTCTCCAGGCTGAACAGCCCCTACTTCCTCAGCCTGTCTTCATATGGGAGGTGCTCCAGTCCCATGATCATCCTCATGACCCTCCTCTGGACTTGTTCCAAAGGTTCAGTGCCCCTCTTATGCTGAGGACACCAGAACTGCACACAATACTCCAAGTGAGTTCTCACGAAAGCAGAGTAGAGGGGCAGGATCACGTCCTTTAAACTGCTGGTCACATTCCTTTTGATGCAGCCCAGGATATGGCTGGCTTTCTGGGCTGCAAGCACACACTGCTGGCTCATGATGTTTTTCATTGACCACCACTCCCAAGTCCTTCTCCTCAGGGCTGCTCTGAATCTCTTCTCTGCCCAACCTGTAGCTGTGCCTGGGATTGCTCTGACCTAGGTGGAGGACTTTGCACTTGGCATGGTTAAACTTCATCAGGTTGGCATCTGCCCACCTCACAAGCGTGTCCAGGTCCCTCTGGATGGCATTCCTCACCTCCAGCATAACAGCTGAACCACAGAGCTTGGTGTCATCAGCAAACTTGCTGAAGGTGCACTCAATCCCACTGTCCATGTCACTGACAAAGATGTTGAACAAGTCCGATCCCAGCACCAATCCCCGAGAAACACCACTTGTTACTGGTCTCCAGCTGGATATTGAGCCATTGACCACAACTCTTTGTGTGCGGCCATCCAACCAGTTCTTTATCCACCGAGCGGTCCACCTATCAAATTGATGTCTCTCCAACTTAGAGACAAGGATGTCATGTGAGACAGTAGTTCAATCCCTATACCAAGCCAACAGCAGGGACATCCTCCCCTAGATCAGGTAGTTCAAAGACCTGTCCAACCTGGGCTTGAATACTTCTAGGGATGGAGCATTCACATCTGCAGGTCCTCCTCCACATGGGTGCTTTTGGTCAATCATCTTCTAGTCAGTATTGACATTGAGGATTGCTCTGAACAGGGTTCAGAACCTTGTTTTTGGCTATGTTGAACTTCATGAGATTCATATGGGTCCACTGCTCAAACCTGTCCAGGTCGTTCTTGATGGCATCCTTTCTCTCAAGTAATTCAACCACCCCACACAGCTTGACATCATCTACATATTCAGAAGCATTGTTCTGTTGGTATAGAGGCAGAATACGTGACCAACCTTCAAGTGGCAAACTATTTGCAACAAGAGAAATATGGATTCAAGCCCATAGGACATGGAACAGTAATTACAATGTTTTGCATTAGCTTTCTTTCCCACATTCTGGAACCATGATAACAAGAAAAGTAGTTAAAAATCTTAAGCCATCTTTGACAAAGATCACATAACTGACATTTTATGGTTATTAAAAGGGAGTGTACATACAGTACAATAATGGAGTTGTTAGGAGACGAAGGTGTAAGGATTGATTAGGGACCCCTTATACAATTTACAACTGATGATTATCTTCATTTCCATCCCACCTTTATAGCTCACATAACATAATAAAATCCATGGCCTAAGAACCCGACAAACCAATAGACTGAAACAAAGCCTTACAATGCTCTTTTTCTTTTTTATTTTTCAGTCTCTGAGAGATGGTGCTTATTGCACGAGTAGCTGTCTGTTTTTTTTTTATTCTTATCCAGAACCTGTGCTGTCCTGTGCACTGATATAGCTTGTGCTCTGTGGCAGGTTTGAATGTAATTACACAACACACTGTAATGCATATACCTGAAGAAAAAGGTGGCCAGTACCAAACCACTTCTGGTATTTTATAAGTTCTGGAGTCCTTGGCTATTCTTTCAATGCTCTTCAGACAGTTTGCTTTTAAGGTTCCTATGTCAAAATGTCTTTTCTATTACTCTGAGTTTGCAATGATTTCAGAAGTTTGGCTTCTAAGTCATATTACTGGTACTAAGAGTCAGGTCCACACAGCACAGTGCCCTAGATCCATCCACACATGCTGAAAGAGCCAGTGAGCATCAATGTCTAGGTTATGAAATTTCAGGGATTTGGATGCAAAATGCCATACTTCTGCAACTACATTAAAAACTGCCAGGTCGAGGTGAATTATTTTATTTTACTGCTCTCTTTCCATTTTGGTACACAAATTTCACTGCAGAAGACTGGAAACTGCAGAAAGGCTTAACTGCTTTAAAGAGCTTCAAATATACAACTTGTGTGAAGCAAGTGAAACAATGCAATTACTGAATTCATTTCTGCAAGCAAGAGCGTGCTTAGGCCATAAACCCATTCCTGGGCTCCTTTACAAAACTGAGTTTAGCAGACCTGTAACCAGAAACAGCCCCTCACATCTGGGACAGATAATTAGACCAGCCAGATATGCAAGGAGATTTTCGTTATCCACAAAAAGCCCAGTTTCTCAGAATGACTGAAATTGTTAGGAAGTAGCCAAGGAGGGAGGCATGTCTCTGGTAAATAAGCAGAAAGGTTCTGTTGAGCCTACCTAGACATTTAACTGAACATAGTGGTAACTAGGGGTTTTGTCAGTGTGGCTGAGATCCATTTGCCAATGCATAGGAGTGTAGCATCATTGCAGATGCTCTGTGGTATCCTGCCAGGCCTCCAACTGGTTTTGTAGAAGAGTCCTTTACAGATCCTATATCACATATGCCAGCCATACACAACTGTCTCACAGATCTTAGCACATTTTAAATGATATGATACTAGATGCCTGTGTTTAGGCAAATGAATCCCAGCCAATGTAATATTTTACTTGTTTCCTTGCATTAGATCAAAACTTTGGCATCACAGGGTGTTTGTTTTTTTTTAAAAGGGCTGCTTCAGGATGCATGAACCTCTGGCATTAATTTTTAATCCATTGTGGAAACCCTTGAAAGTGTTTTCACTGAGCAGCCATATTTTCTGCTCACTAACCTGGCTGGATACAGATACAAAAAATCAGCATCTTCCTGTACTGCAGAAGGCTAAGTATTCTTTCCCACTGACTAGTCCCATCACTGTCTTAACAGCTAGCAGGGTTCACTCAAAAATGCATTTAAAGGAAGCAGTGCGTGAAAAAATTCAGCTGACCTGCTGTTTGATACTGCCTTTGGAAATGAATGGTGCATCTCTTTGAAAAAGAGAAAAAAATGCTGATGGCAGTACTGTTAACAAGCAAGGAGAATGGAAAAAACTAGAATGCCACTTGGGGACAACTCATATTTTTTCTCTGATATGTGAACTTGCATAGAATAATCAGCTAATTTGAGGCTTTCTCTCAAAAATAGACATATGAGTACTTAGGTTTGATTTACTAGCCTAATTTGTGGCTGCAGCAACTGCTACTATCAGCTGTATTTATGGTAACTCTAATACATCACCCAGAAACTTATAAATGTCAGCACTGCAGCTCTCTGTAATAGAAGAAGTTTATACTGATGGAAGACCACAGACTAGTATCACAGCCCAGCATTTGCTGTTATGCATCTATGAGAGAATAGTAAGCACATTGGTTACTGAGATCAGTGAATTCACATAGCTAATAAAGATAGTTGGAAATTAAAAGTTCATATATAGAAATGTTGTGTTTTCCCCAGTTCTTCTGAAATTTCTCGTCAGTATTTTTTCTAAGGGGCATTAGTGATGAATTTTAAAAAGTATTTTAACAGTGTTTATAGTTTAATTGATCTGTTGCAATGTCTCCTTTTGAAGCTATTCAAATAAACATCATAAATATGTTTGTTATTAACATATGGTGCTGATGTTATGAGAAAACTGAATTCACTGTGTTATTTATGAAGCAAGAAGTCCTAATGGTTCCCAGACTAAGATGAAAAGCTGCTGAGGCACCATCCGTGTGTTAGATAATGTCTTGGCACTTTCCCTATTATGTTGTTATAAATAAATATAATGATTAAAACAGGATGGTGTCTGGTGCATTAAGATGCCTTTTTGGTTTGTTCTTGTTTCCAGACCAGACCCACCCCCTGCTGGCAGGAGGCTTCTTTACACAGATCTGGTCGAGAAATAGAGCCAGTAAGCAGTGCAGGGTTTGATTCAGCTCCTGTAGAAACTAATTGATGGGTTCTAATCAAGTTGACAGATCCTTGTGGACATGCACTGGTGGTATATAGAGGAGCAGTATCAAATACCTACCCTACTATTACATAAATAAATGAAAGCATTTTGGGAGGTCTTATTTCAGAGAAAAAAAGAAAATCAATCTTTTCTCTCATATTGTTTTCATCTGTAGATCATTTTCGTTATTTTCTGTCTGTTTCTTTCCTTTTTTACCTCCCTGTGTGAGATATCCCATCTTTCTGTCTTCTTGCCTTTCAGAAGAGCAGAAATAAGCAGGTTCAAACCAGCTGTGAAAATGAATTTTCATTATACCTTGCAACTATCCAACATAAATATAAAACATCTGAACAAGAAAAATTTTCATGGTGGTGTTATGCTAAAGACAGGGCAAATGAACAGGTAACCATATGTGATAAGTTTGGGTATCAAATGGCCCCTGTAACTGCCTGTATGAATACTTGGACCCTGTGGTAAGCCAGAGGTAAATGGCAATGAAAGACATTCTCGATATTCAGAAATGAGCTAATGCATAGAGACGTTTACTCAAAATCATAAAAGCTGTTTCTTACACTTTATTCCATTTGGGCTGGTGCTACCATTTCCTGATTGATTCATTCCTGATGAGCACCTCCTAAAGAGAGTATTTCATGGTCTGCTTCCTGAGACCCATGCACCAGCTTGTGTTTGGCTGGCTACCTCCCTGCTATGCATGATCTGGTCTTGGGAGTCTTTCTGCCACAGCTACCATGCTCTGGAGGGAGCCAGACTCACTGGAATCACATAAAGTGTCTCACAGAGTGAAGCCACTGGCCAGATGGGTTTTAGGCCCTTGGCCAGAGAGCTGAGACCCAGGCTGTTAATGATCACTTTTTCCTCCCACGAATAAAAGATATGAGTGCTGCCTGAAGGAAAGCATAATGTATTGGGGAAGGAAAAGGAAGGAAGTCAGATATTATCAATCTCACTAAAACCATGCCCTGTGCTTTTGCATTAGTGTGGAAAGATGCAATCTGAATTAACATTAAACCGAAAGGGAAAGCGAGAGAGAGGAATGCCAGGTATTATCTATTATGTCCTCTAGTTTATGAATCCCGGACCTTTTCCCTTATGCCTTTGCTGAAAGCCTCAACTCCAGTCGTCAGCAATTCCAGGCTCACTGCATTGCACCAAGGACCCAGGCTTACAGCTGCTCAGATAAGAAATGCTTCCCCAAGGCTGAAGGTGTAGGATATGTTTACTGGGCAAATGTGCTGCTACTTAGTGAAAGCTTCATTTAATTAAGTCAAAGAGCAACAGGAGTTAAGCTGGGATAATATAGTTTTTAAATGAGCTCATAATCAGGGCATACAGTATCTAGGGCCAGAGCAGGTATCTTGGTGGTTTCCATGTGCTGAAGCCTGTGCTCTGTTAATGCAACCAGTGTTAGTCTGTCTAAATGGAAAGGATGCTAACACATGAGAGCATCCCACCTTTCTGTTATTTTACAAATATTTACAAAAGCACTTAAATCACCCAAGATACTTTAAATAAAATTTTGAACTTGGTGCTATTCCATAGAATACCAACTATACACTGTTATGGATCTAAATTAGGGACTCATCTAAGGATCTACAAGTCTCTTCTAGTTTTGGCAACTTAATTAAAGTCATCCATATATTCAGTTATTGCCTTCAACTACATCCCCTTCTTTTTCTTGTCAAATTCTATTCAGATAAAGCACATTTCCCACCCAATTGTTTGTAGGAAGATCTGATTGGAATAAAAATGTGCTCTTGATGAAGGATGGTTGTCTTAACAAATCATAAACATTTGGGGAGGATGTATGTTTCTCAACAAAACTTGTCATTGTAATTTTTGGAAGTGCAGAATTATCTAATAATGTTTCACCAGAGAGTTAGAAAACAACAAAGAGAAACATCTGCTTTTAAAAAGAAACAAAATACCAATTTTGACAGTTATATTTTGTGAAAGTGCTTGAAGTTTCTTGATTCTGTTTTAAAGTACAATGCAATGTAAAAGGATACCCTAAAATGTATAAAAAAAAAGTTGATTTTTTTTTATGGGCACTTCTAAATAATGATATTATTAAAAATAATAAAACACTGAACTCTATGTTCTCTGTAGAGAATTTAGGAGGATTTAAAAATGCAAAGAAAAAGAAAGCTGCAAAGTCATGAAGGGAATATAACAAATATTCACTAATGTATTTGTTCTTAGCATTATTTATTGATGATATTTCTAAGGCTGTGAATTTTTCTGCAGTTGGCTAAAGAAATACACAGACCCAGAAGCACATTATATGTTCCTTAGCTGCCTATAAGTTAAAAATCTTGTTTTCATTAGTTATTTCTACAGTCAACAGAGAGGGACAGAGAGGGAGAAAGGATGAGTGAGAGAACTCCAGTGGATTAAAGGGAGAGACTAAACAGCTAGCTTAAATTGGACATTTATCTTATAGGTGTCTAAATGCAGGCAAAATGAATTCACATGTCCTAATATGAGTCTCATCCCAGTGATCACTGAATACACTTAGAGTAAAGAAAATGCTTTTTTTTCGGCTGGAAATTGTTTTTTGTGGGTTTTTTTTTTTTTTGGGTTTTTTTTTTGTCTTTTTTTTTTTTTATTACAGGAAGTGTATTACTACAAGCAAATAACTAATCCCAAGAAGTGCTTCTCAATTACGAGTAAAACTATCCTTGGGTGTAAAATTTTCTGTGTAACGCCTCTGTATGATTCCACAGGAGCTTTCAAATCTGTCTGGGTTCAGTTTTGCACTTAAAAATATATTCTAGGTATTTAGGGGGCTATTATTTCATATTATGATCTTCGAAACAGTATGGCCATTGTTACCTCCTTTTGAAATTTCCTTTTTACCTCTTCTTAAATACACAGCTGATCCAACAGCTCTTATGAGTAGCATCAATTACTGAAAAGTCTCCCTTTCCTTCATCGCTGCTTTAACTGAAAACAGCACTGATTGATAGCTTGCCTTCCCCTCAGCCCTTTCTCATTTTGCCATCTAAGGATAAAATAAGGACAAAACGCATCTGGTTTTCTCTCATGTAGGTGATAAGGTGTGCATCCTTTTTATGATGTAAATGCAGACCAGTATTTACAGAAGTTAGAATTAGGTAACAGAATATTTAGGTTACCTAAAAAAAACTGTCTAGAAGGTCCAAGTAAACAGCTGCATCTTGTCTCTTCTGCTGTGCTCTGTGCATTTTCATTACCCCAAAGTAAGCTGCACCACATTGCTACGACTTAGACAACTTTGGGCAGCAGACATCAAGCTGCTTCCTGCCCTCATGCATCATCCTACATAATGCAAACCTACGTGCTACTAAAAATCACAGGCATATATTTATATGCAGAAATAGTTGTTTTTCTAACTCCTTCCCTCCTAGGCTGTTGCCACTTGAAGCTTTTGTTCCAGCACCTCAAACTAGAGCCCTTTGTTTGTATCTGCCCTATTACCCAGATCTGCTGTTTGTCAGATCTTCACAATTCAAGCACCTCCTCCTACTGATAACTGGCAAAGACTTTTCTGGATTCAAGTAAAAATCTCTGGAGTATGGAGCAAGCTATCTCAGAGTAACATCCTCTGGATTAAAATGTCTAGTCCTAAAAAATGTCCAAACTTGTTCATTGTATCTCCTCAAATTATCCCAACATACAGATAGAAATATGAATGTGCTTAATTCATGCCTGGAGATTCAACTCAACTAACCTTAATCACCTCAAAGGCATCATCTAATCTACACTGGTTGTGTTAAACATACTGTGCACTGAATAGAAGACTTGCACCTCCAAGCAGAGGTTTCCATTGTCCCAAAAGAGGTACCTGATGTACATTTGATGAATTGCAACACAGAGGTGCCTCTTTTCATTTGCTCTGAAGAGGACACAAAACTAAGAACTAAGCTACACAGTGAGCTTTCAGATAAGTAAAGTAAATTGTGGCAAAGAAGTGTTATAAAACAGTAGGTGGGCATGTTTGAAATTTAGAGATCAGATGAATCTGTTCTTCCCTCATTTCAAGAATACAGCCATACTGAAGGACCAACATGGATCTTCTGTACGTTTGAGCATGTGGATGAAAAGACACAAAGAAAACAGCCTGCATTCCTTACTTTAGCATGTACTTGCTGTGTTTGCTGTAAGGGCAATACATAAAATTGGTCTTTCAGTTGCACAGTACTTTTAATGTAAACACTTTCTAAATGCAAAGTTTAATTAGATTTTAGTTGTACTTTCAGGCTGATCTGCATGTTAATTAAGGGCCTGGAGCAAAGTTGTATTTAAAAGTCTTATAAACCTCCCTGTAGGGCTGGGGTGACAATCTGCTCATCATGCAGGTGTTTTGGTCTGCACATTTCATGCAGAAACAATTTTCCATCATGCAATTTCTGCTTTCCATTTCCTCCCCCTACTCCTCCTTTCCCTCCTTTCACTGCATACAAACTTTCAGTTAAGAGGTGGGTGGGCAGGTCAGCCCATACATTCACATGGTAGATGTTTTACTGGAGTGCAGTTGTTCACAATATCCTTTGATTAATTCCCTCCTACCTGTTCCTGTAAACAGGGAGCACAGAAATTTATTTCACATTTTGAAATGCAGTATTTATTGGGAGTTTTATTTCCCTCTAGCTTACTAGTAGCTTTAAGATAATGACTCTCTGCCAAAATCATATTAACTTTGTCCTTAAGCAAAAGCATAAAAATTGAGATTAAGCTAATCTAAAATTTCTTTTGACCTTTTGGGATGTGTGGTATTAAGTGCTGTACTGTGTCTCGCAGATACAGTTCTACTGTGGTACAGTGATTTGGCATCCAACTTGAGTCCAATGGTAAAACTTTTGCTGGAGATTAGAGAAAGAGAGGTCACTAGCAAGCATAGCAAAGCTGTGATTATAAAGATATAAATCTGACTTTCTGGATTGAGAGATCTGTGCCTCTCCTGAGTATTGACTCTGACTACTCCACTTGCCTCTTTCTAACTGCTTCTGGTTCCTCTCCAAAGATACTGGGGGAGATTTGTGCATGACTGCAGGTAAAGCAGGAAAGAATTTTCTCCAACCTAGCTTTCCCTAGATGAACAGAAAGAGTATGTATACTGGATCCTGCCTACATGAATTAGAAGGTAAACCATTCCAATGCTACATGTGTGCCCATGTGCATGGCCAAAACAGTTTGGGCGAAGTTCAGTACTGATAAGGGCTTTAAGATTTACGTTCCTTTTGTGAAAGTGGGTAGTGAATCTTTGCTGCTTTCAATAGCTAATGACCAAGTCCACACTGGGATGGGAGCCTTTTGACAATTCTGTCTATACTGCTTTCAGTCTCAATTAGCAGACACACTTTGGCCACTACTCACTGCTGGATGAGGCAGCTGGGTCACACGAGAGCACAGAGAGAATGACAGTCAATGCAATTGTTCTGTGGACCATCAACTTGATGGGTTCACTTTGAATCTCAAGACTATACCTCCGTGTATGTTAAATATAACTAACTTGGACCCCACTGCTGGTGTTTCCTCGCTGTTTCCAGTCATGCTTAAAGAGATAAGGTTCTCTCAAAGACTACATGCTGCATGTAATTTGTTATTCGCTGTCTATGACTTCTCTGCTTCTCCTTCTGCACTTGCCTTGCTGGGCCAGATCTAAGTATGGTCACCACTTGAATTCTGAAACCACCTGAAATGGGTTTTACCTCAAAGCAGCCAAGCAATTTTCATTGCCATTCACATTTATGCAGATATAAGTTTGTTTGCCTTAATGCTTGCAAAATGTGCTATGCAAATGGGATGCAAACAAGCCTATAAATAATAATTTGAAAATTTCCCCTGTTACTTACCCAGTCCTAACAGCTGGGAGCTAATTTGTGTCAGCTGTAACACTTTAATAGGTTTGATAAAAGTCTATATGCTTTTGCTAAGTGTAAACACCAATGGTGAACAAGAATTATGTGTAATAACATTAACAGGGTTGTAACTAGAAGTGATAAGATTAATTTAAGGAAGATATAATTTTCATCTTAGTAGGATCTGCAAATTGTAAGGACCTCCCGGAGGAGGGGTTTGGTATGTGTATATTACACTGGATGCTATATAGTTTCTTCAATATATAGTCATGAGCTAGCCTGAAATGGCATAGACATGGACTATATGGCACTAGATTGCATAAAAATAAACAGGAAATTATTGTCCCTGGGAAGAGAAAGATTTTGTCATCCTCATGGAACCTCCTGGAGATATTATATGCAACTTTGAATAAAGTTCCTAAAATTTTGGATTTGTCTCTGAACTTAAAAAGCAGTAATAATAAATCGACATTGATTTTGAGCCAATTCCAGCAGTTACCCAAATAGCAGAAGCGGGATTGCAATATACTGAGCAAACACGATGGGTTTACATTTACTAAGTGGGTAGGGTTTCTATTGCTGCACCTGTGAAAGGGACATGTAGACACACCTTTCTGTGGATGAGGTCACCCCAACACTTTCACTCTTTGCTTGGCAAGACCAGAGTGTAAGGAACACCAATCCAATCACATTAAAAATAACCCATGGGATCTGCTAACTTTCTGCGCCCACCTGCGTGTGAATTCATTCATTACCACCAGACTTAAAAGAAGAGGGTGCTGGAGGTAACTGGAAAGGGAGAAGAGCTCAACATTGAAATAAAAGTTTTTCTTTTGAAGGAACTTGTTAAGAAAATAAAGACTTCAAAACAAAAAAAATGAAACTAAGTTCTGTGTAACAACATAGTAACAGTAAAACTGCGAAGTATTTCCTTAGCACATTTGCTCAAACACTTATTAAAGATATAAACTAAATCCAAGAAAAACAAATCCCAGGTGTGGAAATGTGGTTAACCCATGACTCAGTTTAAATTTAAAATGTAAAATAAACCAGTAAACTTTTACCAATTTGCTTTAATTCTAGACAGGCATAAAAAAAAGGGGTGGGGAGATCATTATAGCTCTCCTTTAAGAGATTCCAATGCATGGATGGAGAGCTGAGAACAGCCTTGTAACAAGCTTTATAAAGCAAACACAAATAAAATACAAAGACCTAAATGCTCATGGCTTTTTGTGCCTGCAAACAGGCATGAGCTACACTATGCTCAGAATGGTGCCATATGCAGAGATCTGTAAAATTAAGGTAATGTTTCCTTCCCCTATATGGACTTGTCATATCATCAGAGAGGACAGAAAAGTGTTGAGAGCAAACTGCTATTCCCTCTCCTGCCTAAAAGACTGTGTGGGTAGCAAATAGCAACAGTCATAAGCACAGAAGAAAAGATAAATATATGCTACCAATTCCTGAGGAGGATGGGTAGCATTCTATCATACCTTGGAGAAATAAAGAAGGTACAAGAAAGCGCATCTGAAGCTTTCCTGAAATAAAGTCTCCACTGTGCCATTTTTTGGGGCGAGGAAGGGGTACAAAATTGTAATATATATTATTTGTTGTGTATACTGAATTGGAATGCATCAGCTCTAGGCCCAAGTAAAAATTTCTTCCAGACTTATATATTTGCAAACCAATAGAGAACTCTGAGACTTAATCAACAAAAGAACAGCAGTTAGTTCTCACATTGCCAAATGAGACATCCTGCAGAAGGCCGGAGCTTTCATTCAGAGGGTGTAAACTCAGTCAGGCTCAAGCCTGGCACGCTATTCTGTCTGGGGTTTATATTTGGCTAAGGCAGCTGCTCTAAAAACCTAGGTCTGTGATGGATTCAGGAGGTCGTCTAGTTTTCCCAGCTCTTCATCATATTCCGAATCACCAAGTTAAGTCTGTTCTTTCTGATCTTATCTACCAGGAAAGTAATAGTACACATATATTTAAAGCATTGGTGGTGACTCTGACAATTTTGAGGGATATGGAGGGAAAAAACAGGAGGCTATTTAAAAAAAAAAAGACAGAAAACTATTGAAAGATGAAGATTTGAGTCAAAAATGTAGACGTCATCTTAAAACCTATGCAAAGGTGTGCCATTCACAGAGATGATATGGTATGAATTAAGCTAATTTTTAAGGCTGTCAGAGTTGTCATCCGGTTCCAAATTTTCTGTACTTGAAGTTTTAAAGTGATTTTCAGGTAACTTTTTAATAGTGTTTGGAAATTATGAGCAACTTATTTTTCATGGTCTAGCTTTATTTCACAGCCTGACTTTCTTTCAAGACAGGTGAAAAAACTCTCTGTAAACCTATCTGTACAGAATTTCCATAGAGGTTGAGAGCAGTGATTGATATAGTCCAGAAGAGTGTGGAGAAAAGGTGCATTTGGGCATACTGATCTTCATAATCAGTCATGCACCTAATCACATCATAAAGGAGCTACTGTTTTTCTGTGAAACTCATCCTTTAACCAAGTGTATACATTGTGCTTCATTAGGGCAGATTTTTCCATTTTATGTGCTTTGTGGGAGGCAGATTTTGCTGATACAACTAATTATACATAAATATGTGTTTTCAGGATAGGCTGGTAGAGAACCTGACCTGCTAGATGTAAACTGATGAAATCCTTTTTGGCTGCTGCTCTTCTTAATTCATTCTTTTTACTTTTTTTTTGTTTTCTTTTGAGATGTCAGGGCTGGATCAAAAAAAATAATGTGATCTAAAAATAAGGATTTTTGCATCTAAGCTGAGATATGGGTGGGCCAATCTTTATCTTCCTTACTTAGGCATTTGGTGTCTAAGACACCAAAGTTAACAATATTAATCTGCAAAGATATGTATTCCAATCTAGTGGAAAATATAACTTGTATCTTTTGACTGCCTAGGGAAAGGAGCCTGTAAGATTGGGATCAGAACTTGTGTCCCTTAGTTGAAAGTAAAGTTAAAAAGATGAAACTATCTTTGTGCGTAAGTTCACATATTTTTACCATCTTCAAATCTCTCATTCTTGAATTCTACAGAATTTTGGAGTTTAGTTTTTTTTATGTGCTCATTACACTCAGTAACTGAATGAACGATGAAGTAAAATGTAGACAGTTGCACTTCTTCCAAATAGAAGGAGAGAAGACAAAATGGTGTCCTTTTATTTGGTTGGTTGATTGGTGGGTTGTTTTGTTTTTTTTTTTTTCTTTTTCTTGTTAATAATGTAGTGGTTAGAGCATTGACCCAGCAAATGACATCTAGGATCAGTAAACTCCTCAGAAGGTTCAGTCTGCTTCCTTCTATTGCACTGCATAGGAGATTTAATACTTATAGACAGGGAAAAAGCGAGTTTGAAGAAGAAAGTCTTAGTATGTGGTTCAATATTTTGGGGCTTTAATCTAAGAAGTTGGAGGCCTGTGTTCTTGCCTCTGCTCCCAGCAGTGTTCTGTCATTGTACATACAACAGTCATCAGTTAAAAAACTGAAATAATCATAATAAGATAGAGCAAGCCCCTATGCATTTTGTGGATGCCAAGAATATTTTTTTCTCCTTCAGGCACTTTGTAAAATAATTACATGGGACTTAATAAGTTGAGAATAATTAGACACCTTCTCTGAGGAGAAGACTAAAAGTGTGGATTCAAAATGGATGAAGAAACTCTCTTGCACCCTTATCTGTAAACATGGGATTTTTAGAAAATATGGTGGTTTAGGTAGATTCCTGTCATGGTTTAGCCTCACTCAGCCATGCAGCCTCTCTCTCACTCCCCCTCCTTTCTTCCTCACCACTCCTGGAGGGATGGGGAGGAGAATCTAAAGAATGTAACTCCCACAGGTTGAGATAAGAACAGTCCAGTACTAAGGTATAACACAAACCACTGCTGCTATCACCAGTAATATTAATGATAAAGGAAAGAGCAAGGGGAGATAATACAACTGCTCACCACCTGCTGAATGATACCCCGCACAACTGAGCCATGACCTAACCCTTCTGAGTAACTGCCCCCAGTTTATAAACTGGGCATTATGTGCTGTGGTATGCAATACCTCTTTGGTCAGTTTGGGTCAGGTGCCCTGTCTCTGCTTCTTCCCAGCTTCCCCTCTTCCCTGGCAGAGCATGAGACTAGAAAGATACTGGTCAGAGTAATCATTACTGAGTAGCAACTAAAAAGATCTGTATTACCAGTGCTGTTTCCAGGCTGGAAGTCAAAACCATAGCACTGCAGCAGCTACTAAGAAGGATTAAAAATGTCTGCTACTGCTGAACCCAGGACAATTCCTCTGTTTAACATTTTCTACTTTCTTGTTAAATTATAAGGTCTTTTTATCAAACTGTCCACATCCTTCCCATTCAATGCAGAATGACAGTAAGCATGAGTGCCTAGAGGTATTAGTTTTTAATCACCTTATTTTATATCTTTTATTCAAATCTAGGGAACAGGAACCTACGAGATAAGCATTATAACACCTAGCTGCAAAAATTTCCTTATTGCAGCTGGCTCAGAATTTTTGAGGTCACAAACTGCGGGGATTTCATCTTCTGCATTTTGGGTTGTATTGTGTTTTAAAATGCACATAATTCCATTAACATCTTTCTTTCCCTAAAAGCTTTACTAATGTTTTCACTCACTTTTGTATCTGTTCTTTATATTGTTTCCTTCTGTTTTTCTCCCCTTTATGTTGAATTGAATTCAGAAACTACTTTGGTATATGCATAAGGAAACCTGAAGTCAACACCTGGAGACAGTGAGTAGGATTGATCTGCCCAAAGGCAAACACCTGCATCTCACGGGATTCATTTAATTTCAAAGTGGATATCTAAAATACATATCAGATGACTCATCTGGTGTAAGAGTGTACTTATTCTCCCCTCATTATAAAAGGAACACAAATGACTAAATCAGTGCAATTTATAATGCATCAATCTAAACTATACCACTGGTAAAAAAACCCTAAGAACTAAACAAGACATGGAGAAAGTAAATAACAAAATTGGAGATCATATACATGTGAGGAAATATTTTCCAGATGAAGTACCTGCAAGGTAAGGGAGGCTTGAAGGATCCATACCCATTCTTATCAATGTCACCAAAGTCTTGCCAATAACTAATTGTTGACTTAGTGATCCCATGTCAATAGCTAATTCTTTAGTTCGTTCTGTCTCCCTAAAAAGGTCTTTGCTTTCTTGCAAAGCATTCACTTATTTACCTTTACATCACTGTAACCAGTTGAAAACTATGCAATTAGAAACCAGCTCTGTTTCAAATGCCTTGTGAAAAATAATCAGGGAGCATAATGTTTATTTCCCACTGGACAAAGCACTCATAACTGTGAGTTTTAAACAGTTCAGGAGTCCTGCAATTCTGTCTCTACAGTCACACTAGCAATGAGAACATATATACAAAAAAATGACCTTTTTCCAAATGACATACTTTCTTAATCTGAATGCCTGTGTCCTCTCAAAACTGCCATAAATGGACTAAGCCCATCTTATAAATGGTCCTTTGTTAAGTGTAATCAAAGCAAAATTTTTGTTTCCAAGTCATTTGTTTCAGAATCAAGATGTTCTTGTTTTCATTTTCAACATGAAAATGTCCCTCTGCTCTACTGTTTGGTGAATAGAACATTTATAAAAATGCAAAGAGGCAGAATAAAGTTTTATGTAGAAGAGGAGCAGAAAAATGATCCTTGTGTTTGACTGTTAACCTCAGCAGCAGAGGTACACTTTCCCTCTCACTGTTTTCTTAATGGTTCAGTATCAGACAGTGAAGCAGTAACGAGCAACTGGACAGTGATAACATCTTAAACCACTGCAGTTCTTTGTTTGATGAACAAAAGCTAAATCTTTATCCTCAAAATAAATAAGTTTTTTCTAGCAAGGTTACTAATGAGGATTTGAAGACAAGATGAGAAATTTCATCTAGGTAAGATGCAGAGACATTTTATTACTGCTTTCTCAATGCACAGGAATGAACTTCAGGGTATCTGTGAAGTATTTGCTTTTTGACAATAGCAACTTTTATATTGCTTCCCACACACTTGTTCTCAGCTATGCCATATAGTCTATATTGCTTTTTGAGGTAACCTGAGGTAGTCTATGTTCATAGAGATGATACAGGCATGAAATGTTTCTAATCCCTATTTTTCTAATTCTTCCTGGAATGAAAGAGTCTTTGCATAAATGCTTTCTTTTGCTTCAGTTTGTGTTAAGTGCAATAAATACATATGCCAAATAGTCAATATAAAGAATTTCTGAAATGTTGTATTGATCAGTCAGAATCATATCAATTATCAATGAACATGATTGCTTGTGCTCTAATACATTTTAATTGATTTTGGTTTATTTCCATAACTTTGGATCATTATTTTTAATATCTGTCATTTTTAATTCATAAAAACAATTAGTATAGACTTTTTTTAAACATATGTAATAGTAATTGATACTTTAGCTGCCTGAACTCTATATATGCTTCAAAGAAAGTGCCATGATATGACTTGTCCTCTGTTGTATTTAGGGAACCATCCAGATATTATAATCTAGAAGCACTACAGAGAATGGTAAGGTTATGACTGGGAAGCTTCTATTAGTATGTAGTCATGATCTAACACCAAACATTTCTTTTCTTCTATCCTCATTGGTGGCTAATTATGTAATTTTTAATTGTTCCCTATATTTTATTTTTATATTCTGAAAACAACCAGTATTACTACTAATAATTGTGATTTATTACTGTATGCACTCACACATAACATGCGTTTAACTTTTGTGTTGATATTTAAGTTTTCAGTCACCCAAAACAGTCCAAGAAAATGCTTTTGGCCATCTCTGCCTCTGAGAGTGTAAAGCCACCATTTGACAATATTCTGGTTTTAATGGAAATATGACTTACACATTTTCCATCCCACTGCCTTTCAGCTCTTAAGCTGATCAGTGTTGCTATTCCTGCCTCCAGGTTATTTTGACACAGATGACTGTGGACTACGCAGTAAATGCGATAATTCAAAAGTAACCTTTTCCTGACCTCCAAAATAGAAAAAGGTCTTTCTTTAACCTGGATCATTTCATTGATTCCATTTGCTGCTTGACCCCTCAAACAGTTGAAGTAGTCAAATAGAATAGTAAAGAGCTATTGAATGGAGACCATCAGAGGCAGGAAGGAAGCATGAAATACATAAACTGATCTCATTTATTTGAGTGCCAGTATCATGAAACTATGATCAATCTAGCTCCTTAGATAAATGGAATTGTTCCTGCATCTAACAAAGAATATTAACCTTTACAACTCTGATTTTCATTGTCATGTTTCTTAAACTCATCACATCATCCCTAAAAGTAGATACAGCAAAACCAAGGAACCAAGTAATTAGAAAAGCTCAGGTTTAATTTTTTGCTCTGTCACAAAAATCCCACTCATTTTGAGGCAAGCTGAAATAGGCTCATTAACTTTGAAATAATTTCTGGCTATTGTGTGAGTGCATTTAGGGTGGTACTAAATCGATCTACTGACTAGATGAAGCTGCAAGGAGAATTTCTTCAGTTTTCTTACCTTGCTTGGTAAGCTTTCTGCACCTTTAGCTGCATAAGGGCCTTTGATTTGCATAAGAGAAAAAGCAAAAATGGAGAGCTCATGCAGGAAGAAAAGTATGACCACACCTTTTGGTGGCAACTTAACATAAATTTTTTTAGTTTAACTTAAAACTCACTTTAATTACTTATCAATAAAATGGGAATAATAACACTTTGTTATTATGAGGATAAGCATATTAAAATTAATTATGTGTTTACATATATCAGTTGCAGGGCCAGAGAGTATCTTAAATATATTTTACTGCTGGGAATAATAAAGAAATGAAGTTATGATTCTCTACAATTTTGTACTTCATGGGGCAACTTCTAACTGTCCAAAGATGAGCTCTCATGTTTAGTTTCTTGAGATTTTAACAGCTATAAATTGTAGTGAAGAATAAGGACAACAAAGAATCAGCCCCTGGGAATTTAAGACACATATCCAAGTGGCAGTGAGCCAGTTCAGAGTCAAGAGTAGACTGATGTTTTGCAATTTAACTGCATGGCTGTCTCTTTCCAATTAGATTGTTTAAAAATATGTCTATTTGCCCCCCAAAAAATTGTCATTTAACTTCATCTGTGATAACTTGAGGTTCATATTGTGGTTTGTGTAGTGGTGGACATGGATAAGTTTGCAGCACTGGTGTCTCAGAGAAGAGACTATGACAGGAAGGGCACATGAGCTGAATCATGCTTCCTCTTCTCTCAAAAATGCATTCCTCCCAAGACTGACTTCTCTGACTGCCCTTGCCTTGCACTGTTGAGAAGATGGGGCTTTATGATGCGCTTGCTTACTTGTAGCGAGTCACGGCAAATGTTGGTTATTTGTGCTTTTAAAAACATAGTGCAAAGGGATGCATATAAATCAGATTCCATGGTGATAATATCTATCCAATTCTAGGTTATGTCACATTATTGCTGTTTTAATTCACACTAAAAATTCACTGATTTTTCTGCAACATAACCTCTCTGGCTTAGAGAGTTTCAAGATTTACTTTAAATCAAGAATGTAAATGTGAACTACTGAAAGTAAGTTTTTCCTTCTTGCTAGCCTTACAACTGAATGTTTTCTCTCTTTTTTTTTTATTCTTTTTTTCATTATTTAGTTACATCAACAATCCTTTTGGCAATATGTCTTCTGTAGATACACCAGAGTCCTTGAGAGAAATGCTTGGAAAATTAGTTCCATCTATATTTTAGGAAATCTTGCTAACATCTGCATTTTTCCATTAGAAATGGTTTCAAAGGCTACATAAAAAACCAAAGCCAAATGAGGCAAAGTTTAAGCGAGAAAACATGTGTGCAATATGAAGCCAAGAAAGGGGAGCAGTTACTTAGAAAAATCCAGATCTTTCTTTGCAGAGCTATTCAGAAAACGTATTAGGGAGTATAGGTCAAATCTTCATTTGGTGTAAATGTGTGCAGTTCTGCTGAAATCAATGAAATCTCCTTTGAGTAGCTGAACTCGGGATCTGGTCAACTTTCAGATTTCTAAATGCTGCAAGTACTTTAAACTGATTAATTTCCTACTTAGCACTACTTGGAATTAAATGCTTGGCTACGTACTGAGAACTATGCATTTTAAAAGTGTTTGGATAGAATATACCACAAAACATTTAATAAAACCTTTAAAAGACATTCAGAAACAGAAGAGGTGGTTTATGCTTGTACCTGCTGGCCCCTCCAGACTTCTTTGGCTTGATTTTTAGTGAATGAAGAAAGCCCAAGCCCTTTATTTTCTGTATTTATTTTGAATCTAATTTCTTCTGCCTGGAACTCTGCAGCTGGAGAATTGAGATTGGGGTGACATCATCAGAGACAGCACTTGGAACTGCTCAGAGAGAAAAAGGAGTTGCACAAATTATAAGTGATTTCCTGACACAACGTTAAGAGAGAATGTAAATCAATTTGTAATTTGGCCCCAAGACTGAACAAAGGCTGTTTTTTAAAGCACAGCCTCATTTTTTTGCATCTTCATTTTCAAGCACAAATAAGGTCTCTGTTTAAAAGACTTTTCTTCCTTTGATTAATTTATGTAAGCAAAGTCAAAACTATTTTATATAAAGCAGGATTCTTTCCCCAATTATTATCCAGGAGGCAGGATATAAACCCAACATACTAGAGTAAAATTAATCTACCATCGTATTT
This sequence comes from Forpus xanthops, assembly GCA_032466535.1. Classification (NCBI taxonomy): domain Eukaryota; kingdom Metazoa; phylum Chordata; class Aves; order Psittaciformes; family Psittacidae; genus Forpus; species Forpus xanthops. The sequence goes on along the minus strand of JASSUY010026643.1, from coordinate 16,518 downwards.
CTCACACTGATAGCAAAAGGAGGCCTGTATAGCAATCTCTGAGTAGCAACTGACTTTCTAGCTTTTCATTATTATTCACACGTTATTGACTCCTTCAGACTCATCCTGAGACAATAATTGAAGTGCTTCAATATATAAAACATTTTCAAACTTGTCTTAAAGCTACCTATGATTCTTTTTCAGATTTTTTTTTTCTGAGAATATAACAAGTTTAATAGTAAGAAAATAAGCAAACAACAAAACCAAAAAGTTTGATAGCTCATAATACTGTTCAAACACTATGCCCCACTCTTACCTTGAATTTTAAATCTATCTTCTAACTCCTCATCCTTCTGTCTCCAGTTCTCTCTGTTTTTCTTGGCTCACTCTAGTCTTTCCACAGCATTTCCTTCCCCTGCAAAATCTCAGTGCTGGCAATTTTGCACTATTCCATCTGCCAAACAAATCAGCAGCTAATCTAATGCCTACCTTGAAGGGCCATCCACAAACTAAACTTTTAATCTCCAAGCCCTAGGAAATTTGCATTTCTGGTTTTATATTACTTCAAATTCAGCAAAGAAGTGAAAAAAAAAAAATTTGCAACAGCGTAAATTGCAATTTAGTAACTTTGTCTCCCTGGCAGCCCACCAAGAGGGCTGAGAACCCTTGCGCCACTAAAAGCTTTCTTGATGGGAAGCACAGGAGCCCTAATGTCTGGGGAATTGGAGAGCAGGAGAATGTGGAAGACAAGTCAAAGGGACTTCTTTGGCCGTATGCCTGCGAGGCTTCCCAGGACATGAGGATTTCTGGCAGGGTTGCATTGGCTGGATAGCCTGGCAGAAAGCTGAGCAAATTTCCACCTGAAATCCAACTGGTGGCAATCAGAATAGATTTGCTTCAGTCAAACATCTTGGATATTTTCTGGAGGAAATAATTTAGAGAATCCCCACCTTTTCCCTGGCATGTTGGCTCTACCCTGAAGGATTTTGCAGCTCTGTGGGACGGTGTGTTCAGAAATGTAGGTCTTAAAGGCTAGCAGAGCTCTTGCCACAATTGGTGTCAGAGCTGTAGGGCAACTGGCATAAGAATGTCACTTCCTTTCCACTCTTTCTTTCCCACTGACTGACTTGGCAGGAGAGAGTCAGCAGGGAATAGAGACCCAACAAGAGCTATTTAAGGAGGCTTCATAGCAACTAGTTCAGGAAGAAAGAAGGCAAATTGGAAAAGTTGATGATACCACTAGAGGACTCAGTTCAGTATGACACGATTCAGAGGAGGCAATCAAAAAATTGATGTTGTAATAAGGAGTAAAGATAGCCTCATACTTTTCCTGACTGTTGCCTGACCCCGACAAAGGTACTTATAATTTTTTTTTCTTTTTTACAGGACATGTCACTCGAGGAAGTCCTCAAAACCCTGCAGATGCAGAAGTCAGGTTGACGAGGTGGCCTCCTGCCTACCTGGGGACATCTGCTGGTGCAGTTTTCTTGTGTTTTCTTCTCTAAGCTGAACCACAATGTAGGGTTTGTCGTGGTTTAAGGCCCTCAGCAGTTCGCTCACTCACTTCCCCCTCTTTCTTCCCCCCACTCCCTGGGGAATGGGAAGGACAATCGAAAGAATGCAACTCCCACAGGTTGAGATAAGAACACTTTAGTAACTAAAGTATAACATAAATGACTACTGCTACCACCAATAATAATAATGACAAGGCAAATACAAGGAAAGAATACAATAGCTTACCACGTATACCCAGCCTGATCAAGCAGTGCACTCCCACCCTTCCGGGTCTCTGCTCTCTGTTTTACATCCAGGGCATGATGTGCTGTGCTATGGAATACCTCTTTGGTCAGTTTGGGTCAGGTGTCCTGCCTCTGCTTCCTCCCGGCTTCCACTCCTCCCTGGCAGAGAATGAGACTCAGAAAGTCCTTGGTCAGACAAAACATTACCAAGCAGTAACTGAAAACACTGGTGTTATCAGTACTGTTCCAAAGCCCAAAATCAAAACCATAGCACTGCACCAGCTATCAAGAGGCAGAAAAATGACTGCTGCTGCTGAACCCATGACAGGGCTATACCGAATCAGCTAAAGGGGTAATACGGAACTGTATGTAGGAACGAAGGGTAGAGAAGAGACCAGGAAACAGGAGAAAAAACCCTCTCCTTTCACCTTCCTACTATGTCTGTTTAACATTTTAACAAATCAGGCTCCTGCAGTCAACCTCAGGTTTTATTTTTACTACACTCTGAAGGTGGTCCTCAAACATGTAATCAGCCACAAATGAATGCCCAGAATATCAAACTGGAATTCTTGATGAAACCAGAAATGAAGAAAACGCAAGTGCCTGCTTTCATCTCCTTGAAAGCAAGACTAGCTCAAGAAATAAACTGAAGTTGTGCAACATCTGAAGTCAGATAACACAACACACTGAAATTGTCCAAAACACTCCTTTCCTTCCAACAGTTTAGACTTCAGTTTCTTAGTGTTTTCCAGTGAACTAACATTTTCTTAAAATTTGCAATCTAAATGTGCAATCTTTGCAGTAGTTTGAAATTCTCTTTGGCATCTTAAAATGATTTCTGCCTTTTTTATAGCACAAAGTTATTGGAGAATGGTCAGGCTCAAAGAATTTTTGCCAAGACAGAATTTAGCCCAGTGCATTATGATTAAAACATTTATTTCTTTTTTATAGAGTTCATTCTCCTAAAAACGTGTTCTGCTAAGTTATGTTTCTCTCTGTATCTACAGTAAAAGTATCAAATAATTTCACTATTATTTTCTGTTGTCTATATCATTAAAATTCATTTCTATTCAGACATCTTGAGGATTTTGAAACCAGAAAGAACCAGAAGTTCTTTTTAGACAGTATTGTATTCTTCCCAGGGTAAGTCAGTATCACAGTGAGAACACGTTGAAGTTTTAATCAGATTACTTAGTAAATTGATGTAAAAGACATCAAATCTAATTGAAGTTTCATCTTCTGTGACAGATTATTCTGCTTCCTTGAAGGTGCACACAAACATACTCCAAAATATCTATCTTTAGAAGCTTTTATCTGATCATTTTCAGTGTAGTAATACAGCAGAGCCTTACACTCTCAATGAGTGAAAGTCTGCTTACATAGTCAGGAAATGTACTTTCAAAGGCTAGAAATCACCAGGCGATGTATTTCAGTACTTTTCCAGTATCTCAGCCATTCTGGGAGCACATCAGCCATAACCACAGCAGTTAACAAGAGAGACACCTCTCTTTTCCAGAGATCAGTGTTTGTCATGATGTGCATTGAGATGCTGCTGGGGCTGCCAGGGTTTAGCAGCCCATCCTACACACTAGCATAATTCTGTTATTGATTTCTGCCATGCTGCACTATCGAAAGCTAATTTCACATTGCATTTCAAGGACAGCACAGCAGGCAGGGACACCGTAGCGCAGAAAGGACACAAATTGAGTGTGCACATTTAATTTACCGCAGACTATGATACACTGTCTGGAATTTGGCTCTCTAAGGGTCGACATCTCTGTGATGCCATCCCAAAACTGGGTGATCAAAGATAATGAGGAGGAAGCAGGAGACCCTTAGTGTGTGGTGTTAGGTATCAAGATTCTCACTCTTTCTAGCTCCTCTCAAAAATCTGACCTTCCATTGTGTCAACCAGAATATTCAAGGTTTTTTATTGCAAAGCAAAGGGAGCAGTGACCTCTGCTGTGGTTTAAGCCCAGCCATAAATCATGCAGTCGCTCTCTCACTCCCCCACTTCCTTCCCCCCCCCCCCCCCGGAGGGATGAGGTGGAGAATCGAAAGAATGTAACTCCCACGGGTTGAGATATGAACAATACAGTAACAAAGGTATAACACAAACCACTGCTGCTGCCACCAGTAATGGTAATGATAAGGGAAATAACAAGGGAAGAGAATACAACCGCTCACCAGCTGCTGACCGATACTGAGACCGTCCGAGCAGTGATCTCACCCTTCTGGGTAACTGCTCCAGTTTATGTACTAGGCATGATGGGCTGTGGTATGGAATACCTCTTTGGTCACTCTGGGTCAAGTGTCCTGTCTTTGCTTCCTCCTGGCTTCCCCTCTTTTCTGGCAGAACATGAGACACAGAAAGTCCTTAACCAGACTAAACAATTGAGCAGTAGCTGAAAACATTGGTGTTATCAGCTCTGTTCCCAGGCTGAAAGTCAAAAACATAGCACTGCAGCAGCTACCACGAAGGAGAAAAAATGACTGCTACTGCTGAATCCAGGACACTGTCATGGGGGACATTCTGGCCAGGGTCTAAAATCTTTATCCTCTCCTGAAATTTGGAGCTTTTGTTAATACACATGCTACATTCCTAACACAGGGATTGAGGACAGGGCTGAAGGCATGATGGCCAAGGCAGCAGGCAGCATCTCCAAGAGGCTCTGAGCAGCTGAATTCTGGTCAATCATTTCAAAACTATTGCAATTTGAGCATTGGATTGGAGATGTGACCTGATTTGTATCTTTTTATTTCTTATTTCACATAGTAGCCAAACTGGTGCAAGAAATGTCTCTGTAGTAAATATATCCTGGGTAGTTTCTCTGAGGAAAGCAGAATGCATTGCTTTGAAGCTGCTGTTAAACAATCCAGAGGTCACTCTCCCTGTCTCTTCCCCTTCATCACTGCTTTATTTATTGTGTACCGCGAGGAAGATACCTTAGAGTTTTAATGCAAACCCAGAACTTTCTTTAACCGGATACAAGAACACTTGTTATCAAGAACAAAATTATTTCTTCTATAAAACTGGGAAGGGTTCAGAAGAGAATTCTGTCCATGAAAGTGAATGTTGCCAAAAAGCTTTTATTTTAATATTGCTGATGCAGAGACTCTAGACTTCTTTAACTATAAACCATATGTAAATAGCAAGTTAAGATATCCACAGCATATTGTACACATACAACAATGAACTTTTTGAACTTCTAGCTTTCTGTACAGAAATGAAATAACGGAGCAATTCTGCAGTCATTTATAAACGACTTCAGTCTGTAAAGTCACATGTGCAGTCTGTAGAGCCTTGTGGAATCTGATGTTAGCTGTAATGAGGATCAGAAACTGCAAAATGCTGTTAGAAAACCAGGAATTAAAAGCAGAAAAATCCATGAGAGTTTGTCAGACTTTAGAGCAGAGACAGACCAGATTGTGTGACACAGCTGTGCTGCCAAAGAGTAAAATCATAGTAAGAGTCAACAAACCAAAGAAGACTACAAAGCGAAGTGACATGGAAAACAGCAGAGGTGTGGAAAACCTCTACATTCTAAGTGTTGTCCAGACTTTGAACTAAGCTGAAGAAACAAACAAACTTGCAAAAGGAAAGGAATTATATGTAAGAAAGCTTGCTGAATATGTAATTAGCTGTGATATAAACTGGAACACAACTGAAATCTTGATCAGTTGTAAGATGTATAATGGCATTGCAGTTATAATAATGTCTGGAGTTCAACTAAAGGAAGTTCCTGTTTCTCACTATAACTATAAATGGATTGTAGAAAATCAGTTCCACGAAAATGTCTATATTGGAGAGATAGTGAAGTAAGATGTATTTACCTCCCATGAATCCCTAAAAGAGGTGCTACGTATAAGTGCCATGGGTTAAGCAGTAGCAGTCATTTTTCTCCTTCTTGATAGCTGGTGCAGTGCTGTGGTTTTGATTTTGGCGCTGAGAACTGTGCTGATAACATCAGTGTTTTTAGTTATAGCTTAGAATGTTTATTCTGACCAAGGACTTTCTGAGTCTCATTCTCTGCCAGGGAGGAGGGGAGGCCGGGAGGAAGCAAAGACAGGACACCTGACCCAAACTGACCAAAGAGGTATTCCATAGCACAGCACATCATGCCCTGGATGTAAAACAGAGAGCAGAGACCCAGAAGGGTGGGGGTACACTGCTTGGTCAGGCTGGGTATATAGGTGGTAAGCTATTGTATTCTTTCCTTGTATTTGCCTTGTCATTATTATTATTGGTGGTAGCAGTAGTGATTTGTGTTATACCTTAGTTACTAAACTATTCTTATCTGAACCTGTGGGAGCTGCATTCTTTCGATTCTCCTCCCCATTCCCCTGGAACTGGGGGGAAGATAGAGGGGGGAGGGAATGAGAGAGCGACTGCGTGAGTTTTGAGGGCCTTAAGCCATGACAAGAGGGAATAATGTTCTTCACAATAACCCCTACACTGTGGGTTTTTTTTTGTATCATTATGGTACTACTGTGATCTTATTTTAATGAATATGAGTGTCTTGCAGATTTAGGAAACCTTTTGAAATAAAAGGTTTCTTTCATACCAGTATGAAAGTGCTATAAGAATTGACACAGAAAAGAGATCATGTGTCGAGTCTTTTTTTGTTGTGGTTTGTTTGTTAGGGTATTTTTAATAATTTGGATATGTCCACAGCTACATGTCATTAGGCATTAACCCAATATTTCTCTTTATTTTGTATGTTATGTGGGGACACGGGAGTCCTTTTTTTGTAGGCACAAAAATCAGGAAACCTGTCACTTCTTGCAGGCTCTTCAGGGTGCTTCACTACAATGCTTACCTCCTGTTTGTATATCTGAATTTCCTACTCTGAATTAAAAAAAGGAACCTCTTCATATGGGAATGTTTGAATTTTATACCTGGAAAGAACCCATAGTTCAAAATATTGTGTATGTAGGAATTTGGAGGGCGAAATTGTCATCTGTTAAAGTGTAACAAAATTACCAGATTCCCTATATTTAAAAATGCATGCTTATTTCAATATGCATGCTATTCTTTTATCGATATAGGTACACAAGCATTGCAGAAAGTGAAATAAATATGCTTTTGAACATGTGGTTTATATCACTACAACTACAGGTTGGGCAGAGATGAGATTCAAAGCAGCCTTGGGGTGTTGGTAGATGAGAAAATGAACATGAGCTGGCAATGTGTGCTTGCAGCCTAGAAAGCCAACCGTATCCTGAGCTGCATCAAAAGGGATGTGACCAGCAGAATGAGGGAGGTGATCCCACCCCTCTACTCTGCTCTCATGTGACCTCACTTGGAGTATTGTGTGTAGTTCTGGTGTCCTTAACATGAAAAGGGCATGGAGCTGTTGGAACAAGTCCAGAGGAGGGCCGTGAGGATGACCAGGGGATTGGAGCACCTCCCCTATGAAGATAGGATGAGAGAGTTGGGGCTGTTCAGCCTGGAGAAGAGAAGGGTGCGTGGAGACCTCATAGCAGCCTTCCAGTATCTGAAGGGGGCCTATAAAGATTCTGGGGAAGATCTCTTCATGAGGGACTGTAGTGATAGAGGAAGGGATAACAGGTTCAGACTTAAGCAAGGGAAGTTTAGATTGGATCTGAGGAAGTTCTTTACTGTAAGGGTGGTGAGCCACTGGAATGGCTTGCCCAGGGAATTTGTGAATGCTCCATCGCTGGTGGTGTTCAAGGCACCAGTTTGATTTAATTCATATCAGAATTCCAGAATGTTTATGTTGGTTGCTGAAATTACAAAGGTATTTAAACCTGGATGCAGCAATTAACACACCATAAGATGATTAACAGAATTAAGGTAATGCAAAAATTTGTAGGCGTCTTTTTAAGTAATTAAATAAATGTTGGTTACCATAAACATTTATCAAAGAAGGTACAGAGCCTTCGTAACCTACTTAATAGTAGGCTTATTTTTATGCTTTCTTTTTGCTGGACATCTCAAAAGCCATTTGAACGTAAGGTGGTCTGCATACAGTCAAAATCAAAAGTTTATTCAACTGAACATGTGCCTAGCTTTGAAATAGTGCTGTTCTTTATGGGTCATAGCGTACTTAACATAGATTAGGTTATAGGCAATTTCTAAATCAGCTTTTCCCTAGTCTACCTACAAGAATAGAAGTGGTCTTTAGAATTAGCAATTTTGGTCTTTTAATATCATAACATATTAGTGGCCAAATAAAACTTCAGAATCCAAAATGGTGAGGGAAAGTCTTAGGTTAATCTGGGGTAAACTTTTTATTTCCAAAGTACATTTTTCATTTTCTGCTGTTCTACTTGTCTATATGCACTTTCAACACCTCTTTCCTTAGAATTTATGTTTGTAACATATTTCCCATTCTGTACAAAGATAAAGCGCGTGATGTATGAAGAAATTCTAAATTCTGTCTCTTGAGGACACGTGGCCTGTATAAACCAAGAATTTGCAGCATTTTTCCCTATTTAATCATTTTCTTAAAAACCTGGCAGAGAACAGGGTACCCTGTCACCATGAGCTTTCATAATGTTTATATCCAGACCTGCACTAAATGGTATTTAATGGCAACTTGTATACCACTGTTAATTCTGTATTTATTTTCATACATTATCCATGCATACAAGCATTTTTATGTTGGATTCTAAAAACTTTCCTGAAATTACAATTTATTTTCATAATTAGAACTTCAGCCAGGGCTGGCTGGATCTCTTCCTCTTTCTTAATCTCTTCAGAGCATAAGATTACTTCTGCAAATTCTCCTATATGTTTGGTAGATCTAAAAATGCATTTGTTTCCTCCCTGAATCATCCTGGTCAATCTAGAATTATCTTTATCCACGTCCTAAAGAAAATCTTGATGTGGCTTTAAAAAACAGTAAGTGGGAAATGTAAAAATATATTTTGTCTCTTACTGTGCACAAGAGGTGGTTTTGTCACATATTTCCTCACAACTGGAAAAGCTGAAGTCACTATTTTTTAAGGCTCTCTTTTCCTCCTGATTGTAATCTTCTTTCTTGTGATGCGAGGAAGCAAGAGGGGGACTATTTTAAGGCATAAATGTTGAATATGGCATAAAATAATGGAAATGATGTCACATTTTCAAGCTAGTAGTAGAAGACTACAGTGGATTCAGGGGAGACTTCAGCTTAGTAGCCTGTGTTGTGTTGAAGCCAGAAGGAAAGTTGCTGTTTATGTCCTCCCAGGGGAGCTAGGATCTGGTTTGAACTTTTTGCCTTCCATTTAGAGAAGTGAGTTTTTATATAGAACATTATCCTCTGAATATGAAGAAAAACGCATTTACTGCCTTGGCAGTAATGAAACATTTAAAAAAAAAAATGCAGTAGTTGGCAGATATTTTTACTTCTTGGCCTAACTGGTTTTATCATGCTGCTTGCCAGAAAGGAAAATGTGGCAAACCAGTGAAAAGTGGCTGTATTTCAATTGTGAATGGAATTATGTCTGTACAAAGTTACAGTTCTTATGGGTGGTTTTTTTTCATGTGAATTGGCCTATATGTATTGCATTATAAAGGTCATTTGCATGTAAGAATGGGAAGTGGTTTTGGTTTTTCTGATTTGGTACTAGGGCAATAAAACAGATGCAAAGATATTTTTTCCTGATTATGAGAGTTAATAGGAGAATATTACATTGCTAAACTTCTTGCTTACAATTTAATGTAAAAATAAGTAAGGCCAAAATACAAAAATAACAAGCAAAAAATCCCACCCTGTTTATAAAAGATTTTATTTGAAATATTAAGTGGTATGAGGTCTTCCGGAGAATTTCCAGTGCTGAGAGATAGTTGTGTAATAAAGCGTTCCTGGCAAAGGAGGTTATTGAAAAATAGGTAAATAAATGATCTGTGTTTCTACACAAGCAAATACACCAGCAGCATGGGGAGGACTAGTCTGTGAAGTCTTGAGATGTCAGTTGAAGATATCTGAGAGTAATAATGTAATAAGAAATCTGTACCAGCTACTCATTCAAGTATGCTAAAGAAATATGCTAAAGAAATTGATACAAGAAATTTTTGAAATTCTAACTCTTGCCTGTTATCTGTTGCTTAAATTATCTTATTAGCAAAATGACAGATGGAAATAAGATGACAGTTTTTATTGTTGGGTTTCTGTTGTTGGGTTTTCATTGGTTTTGGTTTTGTTTGTTTGAAGTTCTCTTAATTTGACTTTGTTAGCAGCTAAATTAGTAAAACTGTTCTGGAAAATAAAGTTACTTGGCCCATGAATTAATATAATAAATGGGGAAGAGCAAACCTGACTTAGAGGTTTTAATCATACCTTAGAAGTCTGCTAGAAGAGTCATCAGCATATGAATAAGAATGATCTGTTTTTTGTGGTTAACTCAATTTCCAGAAAGCTTTCAACAAGACCCTTTATCAAAGGCTTTTAAAATATAAGAGGATGAGTGGGAAATTCTTCTCCTGAATTAATGGCAGATTTGATGTTGAGTACAGAGGATGTAAGTAGTCATTTATTAAAGGAAGAATTAGACATCCAGAATGGTCCAGAATAATCAGAATTAAAATGAAGTGTTGCAGAAAGATCTCATCATACCAAAAGATTTAAAAATGAAAGGCAGTTGGAATTCAGTATCAGCAGACACGCACAGGGGGAAGAACAGGCCTATTTTTCTGAATCGGAAAAGAGAATTTGTAGACCCTGTGTGTAGTTCCCTGAAAACACCAGTGCAGTAGTTATCCAAATTAAAAAAAAAAAAAAAAAAGCCAAACTTATATTTGAGTAGTTGTCCTTAACAGTTCTTGCAGGGCTTTTAACAAATTAGGTACAGGAACATTGTTCCTAAGTTTGTTTATTCTGAATTTTGTCACACTTGATTTTAGATTTGTGAAAAGATTTGTCAATGAAATTTTTCCCCTTTTGCTGTAAAATGTACAAGATGTGTGTTTTTTTTCTATATATCTGAGCCCTTAATTTCTAAGTAAAACTTCAAAATAATTCTTAATGCAAAGCAAGATGTCATAACCCAATTGTGAAAATGGATGGCTGAGCTACCGATCAAGTGCTGTATGGAATCCTGGTTACCTGGTTTGAATGAGTGATATAGTGTAACTAGAAAAGGTGGATCAAAGGTTTTGATCAGAGATACAGGATGGTTTCTATAAGAAAGGAGGTGTTCCTGAGCTTCAAACAGGTATGCAGACTTGTAAAACAATGGGAAGACATGGAGAAGATGAATAGGAAATATTCTTTTCTTAAGTAAGGAACAGTGGTGTTGTTTGGCAGCAGGTTTGAAACCAAAATAAGGTTTGGGGGATTGGGTGTTCTTTATCTTTCTTGGTTAGTTTTCTTTTCATGAAGATATAATAGATTTAGAGATATCACCAAAGGAGGAGGTATAATACTGTGGATGTGAATTCTGGCTCAGGAAGAGCCATAAGGAGGGAGTAAATAGGGTGGTTATATCAGGAAAAATACGTTTTTTTTTTTTTTATCCATTTCCACTCCTGGCTACTGTTCGCAATTTTTGAACGTTAGATATGCCTCGTGCTTCACCTGGCATGATCATTCATTTTATGTTTTGCAGTTTATTAATCATACTGCATTCCTTTAAACTGCATGCTTTTTATTATTGCAGAGCAAAATTCAGCTGAAGGGGAAATGAAAACAGAAAGCCAAACATTAATTTGCTCAATACATATTTCACAGTCAGCTGACAGTTGGATCACTATGAAGAGACATTTACTTAGCTCTGAATTTGTATATGGCTGAGGCTAAAATTGCACAACCTTACATATTGTATGAGTGTTACCTTCATAGTAAAATATCTATTGAATTCTAGTATTCTAATGAATATAGCTGTTAGAAATTGTTTCATTAAAATATTTGACACATTCCATATAATTGAACTTAGGTAAATATGGTATAGAATCACGTAAGATTTTATGTGCTTTCAAACTCCTTTTGATTTCATTATCAAGTGATGAAATATAGAACTGCTCCTTTAGAAACATCAGTTAAATGCTGTAGCTGCATTGAAAGATGTACATAATGATGTCTGACATGACTCTAGCTTCCAAAGCTGGTTCAGGGTTTTATTTGTTTTGTTGCTACTGGAAAGACATCCTGTAGTGAGACTCTGCTTGTACTATGGGAGATCAGTCTGAGTTGCCATGTTATGCTTTAATGGGAATTTCTCAAGTGTGGATTTAACCCTTGCGCTGGGCTTGAGCAACAGCTGGCATGGCAGTGTCTGAAGTCATTACCGTTGCCTGTAGTCAGTGGTTGCTCTCTGGGAGCATTGTAAGGACTCAAGCCAAGACTAACTGGACTGGCACAGCACCAAAGCAACAGATAAGCCAAAGAAGAAAAGCCAATGTGCTTTGCACATGTGAAGAATTGCAGCCAGCCAATTCCTTTCTCTCTTGGTATGATTGAAAGGAATCAATATGATTGTTATAAATTGATACACTATGTAGAGCTAGAGTTAACACAAAAAAGAAAATAAAACCATGGACATACTGTGTACATATGGTAACATGGTATAAACAAAGTATCAGGGAATAGTTTGGGTTGGAAAGGGCTTTGAAGATCATATAGTTGCACCCATGTCTCCTGCCATGGTCAGGGACAACCTCCACTTAGACCAGGTTGCTCAAGGCCCCATCCAGCCTGGCCTTGAACTCTGCTACAGGTGGAGCATCCACAATTTCTCTGGGCAACCTGTGCCAGTATCTCGCCTCCCTCATACTAAAGATTTTTTTTTTTTTCTAATTCTCAATCTAAATCTCCCCTCTATCAGTTTAATGCCATCCCCCCTTGTCCTGTCACTCCATGCCCTTGTAAAAAGTCCCTCTTCAGATTTCTTGTAGGCTCCCTTTAGGTACTGGAAATATTTTATTAAAATCCCCCTGGAACCTTCTCTTCTCCAGGCTGAACAAGCCCAACTATCTCAGCCTGTCTTCACAGGAGAGGTACTCCAACCCTGATCTTCTTCATGGCCCTCCTGGCTTTGCTGAAGCAAGTGCATGACCCTCTTACACTGGGGGCCTCAGATCTGGATACAGTACTCCAGGTGGGGTTTAACAAGAGCAGAGTAGAGCTCTGCCCTCAACTTGCTGGCCATGATTCTTATTATGCAGCCCAGGGCAGCCTCCCCTGGCTACTTTATTTTAAAGCCTTCACCAGCTTGGCAAGCCTGGGACTTGAGACTGGTGACTTCATGTTGACACCTGAAACAGTGCAGTCTCAGGTTCTCTGCCTCATGTTAAGGTCATTAAAACTTTGATTAAAACACTAATAACTATATTAAATAAAGCTAAGTGGCAAATGCTCCATCCCTGTGTTCGTGTTCAAGGCCACGTTGGACAGAGCCTTGGCAACATGGTCTAGTGTGATATGTCCCTGTCCATGGCAGAGGGGCTGGAACCAGATGATCCTTGAGGTCCTTTCTAAATCAAACCATTCTATGATTTTAAGATTCATGATCTGATAAAATCTTGTTTCTGAACACAGTCAATGTCCAGAAGTCTACTAACGCAAGTAATGTCAGATATATAGATACTCTTCCTTTTATTAAAACTGTGTCAACGTGATGCATGTAAGCACAAGTGAGGGCTCAGTTTGGAGAGAGATAATGGTGCTTCTCTACAAACTTCAGGATCCACAAAAATACTTGGTGTTCAGATGCCAGTCGTATAGAGCAAACCACAAAGGATATCCTGTACGGAGTCTAGACCCGCTACATAGTCTAGACTCTTACACTCCTGGCATAAAAATCCTATACATGTTAAAATAACCTGTATTTTTTCTGAATATTATAGACTGTTATCCATAAACTTATTAATTTTGATGTCTAAATCTGCTGCATAACTTAGAGGAAGCATCAACTATTCTTGCATTTATGTAGTTTTCTTGACCTGATCTTCAGTTTTCTGTTTCTTAGTTTGGTGTGTTAGAGGATGATATTTTAAAGACACTACATCCTAAGTAATTGCTGATTTTTTGCATTACTGTGAGTAGGTAAAGAATCTGCTCAGCATCTGAAATTCATAACATCAGATTAGTTTTATAATATTCTAATATTATGGTACTATTTGGCAGCATATTCTGTTTAATATTAAAGTAAAATTGCAGTAAATTTAACTTCCATAATAGTTCTGTTTATAGCACTTCAATTGCAGTAAGCGTGAGATGCCCATTTGTCTGAAGTATGAAGAGGTATAAAGTAAGTTTTCAAATGGAAAATTATTATGTTTTTTCCAGTTATGCATAACATGCTTCAGATGTCTTCACACACGCACTACCATTTGTCTTCTTGTGACCTGATCTGATGAGAAACAGATTTGCTATTATGTTTAGCATTTTCCCAGGTGGACAGAATTAAACTAAAATAGGAAAATACTGGTGCTAAGATGTAGCAATCACTGTTATCCTATGACTGAAAATAAGTGAAAGAGTGATAATTGGACGAAGGAGAAATACGATGATTTGAAAAATACTCTGACCATGAACATGTGCAGTAATAGCAGTTGAGCCATAGCGAATATACAGCTGAATTCTGGGGGGTGGTGGTGGTTTGATTTTAACAGCATCAGAGAGTATAAGCAAGAAAAATACTACAGACATTTTGCACCAGCAGCTTTATGAAATATACTTAGAATTTAGATTACAACTTTTTATTATCTCCATTGAATAAAAGAGTTTTATTTTATTTACTTTTTAAAATTATTATTGTTGTCATTTGCAGGTCATACAGTGTCTAACAGTTTTCTTTAAGAATATGTTGTTAACTGACTTTTTATCTAGTATCTCAGGGGGGCCTATAGGGATGCCGGGGAGGGACTCATCATGAGGGACTGTAGTAAGAGGACAAGGAGTAACGGGTTCAAACTTAAACAGAGCAAGTTTAGATTGGATCTGAGGAAGAAATTCTTTACTGTAAGGGTAGTTAGGCACCAGAATGGGTTGCCCAGGGAAGTTTTGAATGCTCCATTGCTGGTGGTGTTCAAGGCCAGGCTGGATAGATCCTTGGGCGGCATAGTTTAGTGGGAGGTGCCCCTGCCCCTGGCACGGGGGCTGGAACTAGCTGATCTTAAGGTCCTTTCCAGCCCTAACTATTCTATGATTCTATGATTCTATCTCCAGAGTCTTGGACAAGCCTGCTACGGACATACATACTGAAATGGAATGCAGAATTCTTATAGCCAAGTATTCATACAGTAATGAGAATATCATTATAATATGTAATAGTATATGTAATATGTAATACATTCCTACTAATTGTAACAAAATGGCTTCAAAACTACAGTGTGTACAGGTAGCTTATAAGAACATGCTTAGAGTATATGATTGAATTATTTGGGCTGATGTTTTCCTAGCATCCATGTTCTCATTGTACTGATAGATATCCTTGATAAAACATAACCATATAAACTAATTTTCCAGAAAGATAAGGAATATTCAGGCATAGTGGCTTGTAAATAGAAATGGTAGATTTTACCAAAAGAACTTTTTAATTTATTGTCATCTGATTTAGCTATATTTATAAATAAATTTGTTTTTCGCTTGCATACTGTAGATATTATGAGGGCTGCAGAAACACGAGAAATATTTTTGCATACAGGATCATACCCAGCATTACAAATAAGCTTGCTTTTCTGAAAAGAGTAATACATAGATCGAGTATCTGCTGGAGTGTGGGCATAGTAAAAAGCCTGAATCATGCAGCCCTAGAGTATTCAAAGTATTTTTTGGGGGGCGGGGGGGGGGGGGGTGGTGTTGTTCCTAATGTGTAATTACAGTGTAGACTTGGAATGCACTGATTGCAAACTCTGCTAAAAGCAGGCCATCCTTTTCAAGTCCCTTCCTTTTTGATGTGGTGTTATGACAATTCCTTATAAGGGAATTCTGGTTTTCAGGTAGGTTTGGGTTATTTTGTTTTGTTTACTGTAAATCCCTGGTGGACCATATTTCCTATTCCCCATTCACCTTGAGGAGCCTCTACAAATTTCTTGGTCTTCTCATAGCAGCCTTGCACTGTATTACAGTGTCACAGTACATAATGGAACTTTTCAGGCCTCCTAAGGAGTAAAGGTGATTTGTTCCTGGATTCATGTTCTCTGGTACGCAGTGGTATTTGGTTCTGGGCTAATAAATGACACAAGCCTTTACTGCTCCTCCCCGTCCCCCTTCAATGATGTATGACTTCTTTAGTATCCTCCACTCAAGCCTTCACTGAAATATTTTGGCTCTTGCACAAAGTGTGATTTTTGGAGTCTCTTCTCCTTCCCAAGCTTTTCAATAGTTACTTTCTGCAAAAGCTGTATTCATTGTTCCAGTAACAGTTGGATCTATAACATTTTTTTATTTCTATTGCTGCTACATTCACACAGATGTATGGGATATTGAAATTACCTGGGCCGTTCTGTGGCTGACTACTTTTCTCTTTTATTTCAGTATGTTAATTTCTTTCTTCTATTTGTGTTCTCAGTTGGTATTATAGCAGAAATGTCCTCAAAATATAATAGAAACAGGAGAAGCAGAAAGCACGATTTGTCTTCTCCCTTTGTCTTGCATTCACAGAACAAATGACACCTGTGCAGATACCACGCACCAAAATAAAATCCCTGTTCTATGCTGTGTTCAACAAGGAAAAAAGAGTGCTCTACTGCTTTCAAACACAGTGTATCTTAGAGTGGATGGGATATAGAGTGTTTTGTGTCGTGGTTTGAGGGTCTCAAACTCATGCAGCCGCTCTCACTCACTTCCCCCTCTTTCTTCCCTCCCCAGTCCTGGGGAGATGGGAAGGAGAATCAAAAGAATGCAACTCC
>JASSUY010026642.1:0-10923 GCA_032466535.1 Forpus xanthops | reverse complement strand
GTAGCAGTAGTGATTTATGTTATACCTTAGTTACTAAACTGTTCTTATCTCAACCTGTGGGAGTTGTATTCTTTTGACTCTCCTCCTCATCCCCTAGGACTGAGGAAGAAAGAGAGGGGAGTGAGTGAGAGAGCGGCTGCATGGGTTTGAAAGCCTCAAACCACGACACTATTTCACAGCATTTAAGCTCAACCGGTTTCATTTAGGGTGGCTCCATTATCTTGCTAATGTGATGATGACAAGGGAAAATGGCCTCAAGTTGCACCAGGGGAGGTTTAGATTGGATATTGGGAAAATTTCTCCACCAAAGGGGTTGTCAAGCATTGGAAGAAACCGCCCAGGGGTGTCATCATCCCTGGAGGTATTTAAAACACATATAGATGTGGTGCTTAGGGACAGGGTTTAATGGTGGACTTGACTGAGCAGTGCTAGATTAATAGTTGGACTTGATAACCTTAAGGGTGTTTTCCAAACTAAATGGTTCTATGATTCTTTCTATGACAAGGTTTTGCTTTGTCTCTCCGATTGCATTTTAGATTACTGTTTCAGATCCTATAGCAGAAATGGTCACATAAGAATCTTTTTCAAACATTTTTGTTACAACATGGCAAAGATTTGACACACCCTGTATAAAAAAATAGCAAAGAAGCATTTATATGTCTCTCTCAATGTTCTGGATTTAGGGGATCTATGTCCAGATGAATGACTGAGCATATTTTCTTGAGAATACTAAGAACAGCTCATTTGTATTTTTGATCATTTTACAGATGCATAAAGTTATTAAATAACTTATTTTTTTAAACAAAAGAAAGGAAATTCTGAATGGAATTGAGTGCCAGAATCCACTGACAATAATTTTAATATCCACTATGTTGAATAGTGCAACTTGCCCTGAACTAACTCTCCCCATTTTTCTCACAAGAGGTTAACGTAACTATTTCATAGTTCATAACAGATTCTTTCACTCTCAGATATGTTATTAAGCATACAGAAAGTAGAAAGGGATAAAATTACATGATCTTCTAGGACATATAAAAAGAACTTTTCTTCCTGTCTCTACTTCAAACTTATTCATGCTTAATATTTCGTTAACTTACCCTAATGGAGCCAAAATTGTCTCATTCCCATACTACTAGAATTATCTTCATTTGTTCCTAAAACAAATGATCAAAAAATGAAAAAAGACACAAGAGAAGGTTCTAGGCAACATTTTTGGTTGTGTATTTTAATTTTTGCATTTCCAGAAATAATTTATACATAATTCTTGTAAGTTGTTTTTTAGAAGAAAACATTGATGAAACAAATGTTAAAAACATCTAGGAATTTTCAAAGACCTAAAAAAAAAAAAATAAAAAAAAAATTAAAGGTTGAAATTTGAACTTTTTTAAAAAAATCAAAATGAGTTCCATTTTCTTTTCAGTGAAACTGAAGAGAATAAAGCAATATCCCAACAAAGAAAACAGTGATTCATTTCAGATTGAACAAAACATTTTAATTAGCCCCAAATTAAGCAAAGTTTTTGCAGCTTTTTTTCCACAGGAAAATTGAATCTGTTATTTACATTTTCAGTATTTCCCTCTACTCCATAGAACATTAAATGTATTAGCATTAATATTAAACCTGGTTTATATTTTTTTTCATACTTTGGTGTCTGTCCCTCTGCAATGAAGCCAAAGACTTTTTGAGTGCAAATAAATAAAAGAGGATATTATAAATAATTTTTCTTCTTGCTTCTACCAAGTACAGATTCTTCTCTTCTTGTAATCCCTATAACAGGAGTTATAAAGGGCAGCCTCTTTCTTGTTGTTGTTGCTGCTTTTATTTTTTTTTTTTGGTATGGTATGGTTTGGTTTGGTTTGGTATGATGTAACAGGGTGATTGCAGTGTTTTCCTCCCACTTTCAGGTGTATGTGAAGGTCTTTTTATGGGCAAAACCTTGTGATAGTGGAGATTACCCGCAAATGAGATCAGGTTAACTCTTTAGTTTTGGTTGATGAATGTGAAATCATTAAACCTATCTCTTCATGTCACCTGATTTGTGTGATTATTTCATTGTCTGTGATTTAGGACAAATTCTGAGACTTTGGTGATAGGTACACATGCTTGACACATGAATAACTCCCCGACTTCAGTGAGTAGCTCTCTGTTAGTATTAGATGTTCTGATTCAAAAATATTTCATGAACAATACTGCAAGTTATGCCAAGCAACTCTAAATGGGATCTCAGTGGTACAAGATCACGAGCATCTGTGGACCTACACTGGTTCGTTTCCTCAAACATGATATTTTCATTTCTCTGATAAGAGGTCTAGTCATGAGGTAAGTCTATTTGGCCTCCCTCAAGATTCAAAACTGTTTCCAACTGAGAGTGTTCATGGGCCAAATATGGTGGAATTCAAGGGAAAACATGCTGGTAACAGTCATAAATCTAGTTAATAACCTAGTTATTAACAGTCAAAGGCAAGGTTTTCAGGGGATGTGATGTCTAAACAAGCAAGCAGTGAGGTCTGACACCCTGACCTATAAGCACTGTTGCTCCTGCCTGAGGAAGAGCTTGCAGCACAGACAGCTAATGCACCATCAGTGTAAGGAGTGTCCAGGTTTTCAGGACTAAGAGAGTTTTAAGGCATTACTGGAATGTACTCATGAGATGAAATTTAGACTTGTTAGTGGGTTTTGTACATCTGAGGTTACACTTCTACATGGAGTAGCTACTTTTGTGAAACCTGTAAAAGAGTTAACTGGAAGAACCAGAAAACTAATCATCTAACATAACAATATTAATTCCCTTTGAGCTGATGAAATATGCGAATTGTGTGTCAGCATGCTTTGTAATGTGATCAGCATGCCCAGTGTGCCAGCACACGGAACTTTCAAAAAGCAGACAAAACACTTTCTTTGTTCTATTCCTTTATCTTTTTGTGCTAAGTTTTCATTGTAGAACAGCGAAATTAAATCTGTTAGTCTATGCTCATTACTAACCTCTCAAATCAATCCCAGTTAACATATTTTCCTTTCTTTCCTTTTTATTTATTATTAGTTGAGTTAAAAATATGTACAAATAATTGTGAAATAACTACAAGATACTTTCAGTGACAGGCTCAATAAAACAGAGGTGAAATCCAGCCCTGTGCTCTGCTTTGGGCTATAGACAACACAGAGCAAACCAAATAGCTCATTGTCAAAAAAAAAACAGAAAAGCTCACTATTCTGTTAGCTTTATGGATGATGTGTGGGACAAAAAAAAAAACATAAATTCCCCTCAGATCTGAGGCTTATTCCCAAGTCTGAGGTAGGCAATTTTTTCTAAGTCTACTTGGACCTTCTCCAGCCAAAATCAAAACGTTCTGATGCAGTTTCAGACTGGAGAGCCTATTGAGAACTCATTATCTTCAAATAGGATTACACTCAGTTAATATGAGAACATGCACATTACAATATTACATAAAATCAAAAGTTCCAATTTGTTCACTACATGTAAATCCAATTCAAAATATTTCCATAACATATATCCGCTGGATGTTACACTATTTGTATGTCACTCTAGAATGGATTAACTCCATGACAGGCTAGTCTCAGTTTTTCTGCATTTGGTGTTTTTAAACAGTTTATATTTGTTATCATATCAAAGACAGGCTTGCAGTTTTCAAAAGGAAGAAGAGAACATAGTGCCCAAGGCTCTTCCAGCATTACATTTCTTATTCCATTTTATCTTTCTTGGTTTTGACTAATGTCAGTAACAGCTACTGGTAATAAACTGCTTGTTACAGCTTGCTCTTGCCTTCAAGCACTGGCTTTGATACATTGTCAGCCAATTGGAAGCATTTCCTGATTACATTTCCAAATTGCTTGTTTATTGATCGAAAGTTAATAAAGCAAAAGACAACTTTTCGTCTTATATTAAATGAAAGGTTCCTTTGATGTTCAAATTATCCAATCAACCAACATGCAATGAAATGTGAGCATTTCAAAGTTTTATCTGGAAAGCAAAATGTACTAGATAATGGTTTCTAGTACAGCCACTGTATCTAAGAGCTAATGAAAAATACCCACAACTTTAGATTTATTTCCTGTTGAAAAGTAAATGACCTGGAATTTTGTTATTTTTAAATTGCTGAAAACATGAAAGTGGAGATATTTTACACCTTTTATGACAAACTATGATTCATACTATAGGTGTATTTGGGTAGCTGCAATAAACAAAGTGATACACATAATTTCCTCAGTCTGGCATTTGCATGTTGATCTATTTTTTTTTTTGTGTTTTATTAAAACTGCTGTGCTCTGACAACTATTACCATCTTATCTAAGAGGATGCTGCAGCGTCCCTGTAATATTTAACTATTCAAGAGATTCCTTGTCTCCAAAAATGACCACAGGTGTAATCATTATGCTACTTCTTCAAGAGGTTTTGCTTACACAGTGGTATTTATTTAAGCCATCTAGATTTAACAACATTGTGTTTTTCAGAGGGCTGGGTACTTCTAGGGCTAAAAATTTGTCAGGCAATGATTTTCTGTGCAGTTTGAACTGAGAAAATGAGAGTGGTTACAGTATGTAATATCAAAGTAAGAACAAACAGAACAAAAATTATAAATAAGAGCAAATTATAGTAAGCAAAAATGACAGCAGAAGAGGGACAGCCACATTATAGCTTAGACATCATTAAGAGATGTAGATGTTTTATGGTATAATAATCTTTAAATAAGCACTATTTTTTTTTTTTTTTTTTTTTTTTTTGGAGGGGGAGTATAAAGTATAATTACACTAAAAATGAATGTGAGTTTTACTTTCTATGCTTCATCCTACACTATTGTAATAATTATTCTGTCCTTTAACCTGAGAATGGTATTTGTATATCACATCATTAAGAGCAAACTTGGTTTAGCCACACTAAAGCGATGAATGTGACACTTGTCCTGTCAAATGATTAATAACCCTTTTCTGGTTTGTTTTGTTTTTTTTTTTTTTTTTTGTTGTTGTTGTTGTTGTTTTGTTTTGTTTAGAAGTTTATTATTTCACTGTGATGGCACTAGCTTTGCTGCAGCAAATGCAAGTGTAAATGTACTGAAGAATGAGATGTCTACATGTCAGAACTAAATTCTGTTTGTTCCTTGAAATGAAAAGCCTAATTGAAATACACTTGTAAAAGCTGGAACTCATTCTTCCAATGACAGCATGTTGAATGTTTTTTTGTCCTTTTGATGCAACCCGACATACCATCTCTGAAGACCTTAATGTCAGATAATGCTTGCAAGCACAGTCAAAACTAAACAAAAAAAAGTTGATGTGATGACGATATGATCATCAGGAAAGAAAGGGAAATATGGATTTTATTATAATAGTGAAGATGTTGAAGATGTTACAGAAGAATTGCTTCATTTGGTCTGGAGTTATTTATTTTTTTCTTTCCTAATCCTGCGTAGGTAGATAGAATAGACATTTAGAATAGACCATGAAAAGCAGAAATTGATTTATTAGAATCTACTGCTGTGAATGCCAAACATAGTGGCAGTGGTCCAGATTCAAGATTTGCCAATTTTTCATCTTTTGTGAAAGGGGATCAACATATAATGCAAGAACAGGCACGCTACTACTGAAGTGGCAGCAGAAGATTGGAACCACCGCCATCCATTCCTTGCACGAAACATTAGAGAAGATGGCAATACCCACTGATTTTGGGCTGATTGCAGGACCATGACATGCTCTCTCATTCTTCTTATGTGCTTGTGTTTCCTAAGCCTCCACTGACACCATCAATTTGCAAGCCTTCCTGTATCACAGGCATTATGGCTCTTTTTCTACCATCAGCAGATGTCAGTCAACAAGTCACTACCTGCAAAGCAATTGTGTCTGGCAGTTCTCATAAATATAGCATCTCCTGGACATGTGAGGTGTTACAGACATGCAGCAAACTCTTTCATATGGAGATCAACATCTGCATCCAGGAAACTAATCTGACAGGTACAACTCTAAAAGTACAGGGATAATTTTTTTGTTTGTTTTCTGCACAACAGAAAAAAGAGGAGGAGAAAGTAATGACAGTCCCAAATCAGGAGCTGGCACTCTTTTATTCACTTTTTATCCACTCTTTCCTAATCTAAGAGGATTTTATTTCTGCCTTCTGTTCAGGAGCTCATGCTTCCCTGATTACTCCTCGAAGAAAAGAAGGATCAGGAAGACCAAAACTCGCCTTTATGAGTGAAAATTCATGTTTGAAGCACAACTCTTCAGAAAAAGGGACAAATATCACAAGATTTGCCATCAACTGAAAATAAATGAAAGCACTGTAAGCACCATGACTTGGTTTGTGATTTTCCCTCAGAAATACCTATTTTTTTTTTGTGGGCTGTGTCATTCAGCTGATGGCAATATTGAAATCTATGCAATGGGAGCTCTAGAAAAGCATTCCAAGACTCATAACCTCAGTTTAAAAAAATAAAATTGACCTGGGGCATTGTTCCCTTCATAAGAATGGGATTCCCATTAATTTTTAGTTTTGTTGGAATAAAAAATTATGAGAAAAGAACCTAAGAAATAAAATAATTAAAATTAGAATGGAGTTATCTTTCAGTTTTTGCTTGTGTTTTTGCCCTATTTTAGACAATATATAATAGAAGTCACTTAGTCCAGGAGCTTATTTTCATGACAAAAGCCCTAGTGACTGATGCGAATGAGTCATTTTCAACTAACTGAATCCTAAGCATCCATAATCTTTTTTATTTTAAAGCAAATAACCATGTAGATGTTTAGCTACCAAATATTTTTACTGTTCACAGTGGCAGCACTTTAATTGCTGGACAAATGTAGGTTTTTCTACTTGAAAATACAGGTATATTTTGCATATTAACTTCCCCTCACAGCACATTTTGCACACTGGATCTATCATTCCAGTGTGAGAAATATCCAAAACCATGAATATGAGTGCTGAATCACTTTCTAACTTCATTAATCTAATATAGTTTTAATATCACATAAATGAAGGAAAATGTTCTGTAATACTCATGTTTCCTTATTCTGGTCTTTTCAGTTTTAGGAGCCATGCATTTTTAAAGGACGTTTGCTTTTGGTGTGTGTAACTTTCTACATACCTACAGTTCAAAATCATTTTGAGAAGATAGTTTATTTCTATGAATAAGCTATTTAAATGCTGCTACTCTTTTTTTTTTTCTTTTTCTTTTTTCCCAAGGAGCAATCACCCCCACAACCAATCTTCCAGCAAATTATTTCCCTCTGAACCACAGATCAACCATGCATTAGATGTAATGGTGTAGTTAGATTTAGTTCTAAACCAAGTGCAATACCAGAGGCAATCTGAAACTCGTGCCATTAATTGGATGCCGATTTTGTTTAATTTTAGTGAAAGTAAACTGCTGAGTACTTACAGAAGACAGAAACTACTATATGCAGCATTAACCTTTCTCTTGACACACAGGAAATGTGCCCTGAGGTAACCACTTTAAGGTATTGACTTAAAAATGTCATTAGAAAGTTGTAGGGGCAAAGTCCAATGCACTCTGTGTGCACAAAAGCCATGGGCTTGTCTTTTTGTTTGATCTGTAGTGGCTGGAAATCTTACATTACTCAAAGAGTTAACCTGCTTAGACACATTTGCGAGTTTTAGCCATGAGGGACTTTTGTTTGCATCTAAGCAATTCATTTAAAAACCCGCTGTCTCTGAGAAGGCTTCAGCTGAATGGACTTGCAAACTGTGCAACATGATGACCCACATGCCCCTCACTCCAGCTCCTTGTCCTCCTCCTTACTGTGAAAAGGGGAGTGTAAGCCCCATATTTATTTTAAAGACAGGGCTTTATGACTGCTCCTGTACTGCATAGCTTTTTAGCCAATATGTACTATTAGGCAAAGGTGTTTCTCCTGTCTAATTTGTCACATAAGCACCACAAAACACTCAGTCCTTCAGAGGGTTGTAGGAGTCTGAGCTGTCTAATAAATTCACCCTTTTCACAGAGAAAATGTTTCAAAATGAAAAAATAAAAAGGGGTTTCAGGAAAAATGAGATAAACTAGTGTAGCAAATAAGTAAAGATTATACACGTAGGCAACCCACTGATCAAATATTTCTTAAGGCTATCAAGAATCTATCAAGGATACTGAGCCAGTTAGATAAAGAAATTACTGAAGAGTGATTTACTGAGTTGTTTAAGAGTCATGTTAGAAAGATTATTTTGCTCACAGCAATGAGCTAGCTCTGTTTTATTTAATGATTAGTTAAAAGCTATGGTAGAATATTGCATGTACGTGGAAGCTTCAGCCATTTATTTAACTATTGGTTATGCTTACCTCTATGCTGTTAACCTGAAAATATTAATAATGCTATCAAAAGCTTAGCTTTAGAATTATTTCCTCTTCTCAGAGTCAGCATTAAAGCAACACTGTACGTTAAAGAAAATACCAGCATATTTTAGGACATTATCATTTTGCTAGGAAGCTTCCATCCTTTGGACATTTGCACCACTAGGCATCTGATCAGAACAGATCTGAAAGGATTGTCCATGATTTGAGGCCCAGGAGCCAAGAAATAAATATAATTACACTGTTAGCTTGTCTTTGACATATTCTGAGCATTTCCATTGAGCAGGCAAGAGGACTGTATGCTACAGAGAATAATTCCCACTTGGTAACTCCTGTGCAGTTGCCCCTTTCTGCAGGTCACTCATCTTCTGACCTCCATAAACTCAGAACTGTAAGGAATGGCCAGTCTCAAGAATTTCCCTCCTCACTACTTCCCCATCTGAAGTCAATACCATCTTCTGCTTTGCCGCTAGACTCAGAGGGGAGACTTTGGCACCGATTAGAGCCCATGAAATTCTGAAATTAATTAGTCTCTTTGCATCACCACTTGCACTTATTGCTTCCCTTCACTTCTGTGATTCATTGTGCAAAAGAACAAGTGGGAATTTTCATTTATGTCTATTTTTTAATGGACAGCAGAAGTTATTGAAGTTATTTTTTTCTTCTTCTACTTCAAAACCTTATAATTTTCCTGATTTTTTTAATGAATTCATCACTAGTTTTCCATAAATGTTGGTTTTCTGTCTTCGGTCTTTCTCTATTCCTTACCAACATGAGACCTGAACTTATTTAAGATCATGCTAAAAATGTTTCAACAGACAAATGTAAAAGAAAAAGAGAAAATTAATTTGCCTGTCTGTAAATGTAATCTGGAACTAAGAAGTATTGGCATGTTTGTTTCCCATGGAGCACTCAAGTAGAAACAGTTGCCAAAGACTCCTAATGGTTTCTGGTAAATTAACAGGTAATCTTAGCAAAATTCTGAATACATTTGATCTTAATCTTCATGATGTGAGTTGCTGGATTTTCAGGGGTTACAGGTGAGGAAGGCATTAATTTAGAAGCCATTTTTCTTCCAGTTTCTTTTGGCTCAGACTCCAAGGTATAATGAAGTGCAAGTATAACTTTTACTCTTGCAGGTGTTCACAATATTAGTTGGTTAACTTTATACAGGTGAACATGATCATTACTGGTAAAATAGGAAGGGATCTCAGAAGTTAATTGACACCAGCATTGCAGCAAATCATCTTAAACAGCAAACATACATAGTATAAGCTCTGGAATGAATGCACTCTAATAATAGATATTTCCAGGCTCTGGATTATGATGGATGTACCCAGCAGGGATAAATTACTTCTCTCCACAGCATGACTGTGCCTAGGAGACACATGCTCTGTCTTGTGTACTTTTATCTTTCACTATACTTCACAGAATCAGAGCAACATCAACATAAAAATGTTCTTGTTTGCTTGCCCCACATAAAGGACAACATACAACTACCCTGTTCTTTGCAACACCTGGTTATACCCACTGAACTGTATGCTCATCTTCCCAGGCAAGTGCAAAAGCGCATTTCATTTTGCTGTTAGGTTTGCTCTGCTCTGGTTTGGTTATTCCCTTGGGGCTGGTATCTAACACAGGGGAGCTTGCCATTTAATAGGTTTTGTACATTCAGGCTTCCCAAGTCTGGTCCATCAAGCATGTAAGCACAGTGGCTGGGCCATTTAAAGGCTAGTGGTGGGGAAGGGAAGTTTGTGACATGATGTCTTTCTGCTATTACTGTTATTAAGCAGGTATAGCTGTAAGTGCTTAAGTTGTGTTTTCTTGCATCTGGTTATAATGCTGAGACTAAGTTAAGGAAGGAAAAATATTGCCATTGAAAAGCTTGTACTTACTGAGACCTTTTAAGGTGTGCAGTTTTCTCTCAAGAGAAATAAAGATCTCTTTGCTTGTAACACTTAGGCTTAGAAAGTAGAGACATTCACAAAATGTACAAGAATTAAACATTCACTATTCTTAAGAAGACATAGGTGCAATAACAAGCCTTCCCCATCTTCTAGCTTTGTGATGTTAATTCCTGTTTGTGTATCTCTAGATTTAAGAATCTTGTTAGCCATCAGTTCTTAAGGAGTTAACATACTTTCTCAGTGTTGGTAGATAGAATGACAAATCACCAGTATTATTAACCTTTCATTTCCCAATACTATGCTATTTTTGTGACAACTTCCACTTTGAACAGGCTTCTAATACGAACTCTCAGTGTCCTGGATCATAAGACATAAACAATCTTCCCTCAAGTAAAGAAGAAATTTTCCTGATAGTACAGTGTCATGGTTTCAGCTGCAGCAGTGATTTTTCTTTAAGTAGTAGCTGGTGAGCACTGTGTTTTGGATTTTTGGCTTGCGAACAGTGCTGATAACACCAGTGTTTATAGTTATGCCTTAGAATGTTTAGGCTGGCCAAGGACATTCTGAGTTTCATGCTCTGCCAGGGAGGAGGGGAGCCAGGAGGAAGCCGGGCGGAAGCAGAGGCAGGGCACCTGACCCAAACTGACCAAAGAGGTATTCCATACCACAGCACGTCATGTCCGGGAGGTAGAGACAGAGGG
>JASSUY010026634.1:0-18447 GCA_032466535.1 Forpus xanthops | reverse complement strand
GGGCCGGCATGGCGGGTCGCGGCGGGACGGACCCGCACAGGCTGCGGCCGAGGCCGGCGGTGCGCAGCGCGGCCCGGAGGGACCTCACCGGAGCCCACATCGAGTCCTTTAACTACGCCGTCAGCGAGGGCGTGTACAGCGCCATGCAGGTCTGCGGGGGGCCGAGGGAGGGGTCCCCGGGGTCTCCCGCCGCCCCTCAACCCGTTGCCGTTGCAGGATCTGCCGCCGGTGGAGTTCGCGCTGAAGGACAGCCGGGTGTCGCTGACCGTGGTCGGGCTGTCCATTGCCCCTCCTGCCGTGCCCGTGGGGTCAGTGTGCCAGGAGAGGAGGGTGTTCCCCGCCGAGTGCCGCGGCCTCCGCAGCACCTACCGCGGCAGGATCGCTGTAAGTGTCCGGCTGCCGGGGCCTGCCCTCCCGGTCCGAGTATTGCCGCCGGTTGGGGTTAAAGCCGGCTGAGCCTGAAGTTAAAGACCCCTCTTGGTAAAGTCCGCTTCCTGGGGGATTCTGAAGAGCTCCCGGTTAGTCTGAGCGTTGGTGAAGCACGAGCTCACTGCGCAAACCTCCCTTCAGACCAAGCTCCTCATGAGCCCCACCTCCCCTGTCCATGTGTGCATGGAGTTACAGGATTAGAGAATCAACCAGGTTGGAAAAGTCCTCGAAGATCACCCAGTCCAACCATTCCCAGCACTGCCAAGGCCACCACTAACCCATAGCACTGAGATGGTCTACATGGTTTGCGAACACTTCCAGAGGTGGTGACTCCAGCACTGCCCTGTGCAGCCTGTTCCAATGCCTGACTGCCCTTTGGGGAACGGGTTGTTCTCAGTATCCAGTCTAGACCTCCCCTGGTGCAGCTTGAGGCCATTTCCTCTTGTCCCATCCCTTATCCCCTTATCATTCCTGTAGGGAGTGATAAGATCCCCTCTGAGCCTTCTCTTCTCCAGACTGAACCCTCCCAGGTCCCTCAGCTGTTCTCCATCACCCTTTTGCCCAGGCCCTTCATCAGCTCTGTTGCCCTTCTCTGGATCCACTCCAGCACCTCAACATTTCTTGTAGTGAGGGGCCCAGAACTCAGCACAGGATTCAAGGTGCAGCTTCACCAGTGTCCAATACAGGGAGATGATCACTGCCCTGGCCCTGCTGCCACACTATTGCTGATACAGGCCAGGATGCTGACAGCTTTGGCTACCTGGGCACAAGCTGCTCATGTTCAGCTCCATCAATCAGCACCCTGAGGTCCTTTTCTGTCAAGCAGCTTTCCAGCCACTCTTTCCCAAGCCTGGAGCATTGCATGGGGTTGCTGTGGCCCAAAGGTAGGACCTGGCACTGAGCTTTGTTGAACCTCACACTGTTGGCCACAGCCTGTGCAGATCCCTCTGTGGATCCTTCCTACCCTCCAGCAGATGAGTACTCCCAGTCAGCTTGGTGTTGTCAGTGATTTTCCACAGGACCTACATGTGTTCTTTTTTATCAGATTTGCTTTGCAGTCAGCCAGCCTGTTTGGAAGACCTTGGAAGGAGACCTGTGTCATCCCAGAGTGTGTGATAATCCTAGTCTTGTTTCTGCAGGAATCAAGGTTTCAAAAGCAGTGTTGTTCCCATATTGTAGTTCAGGGCTATAAATTCACATCATACATTCACCATTTTTCCGAATTGCTCTGAAGTTTGCATAGAGGCAGCATCCGCAGCAAATATTTTCCTTTGCGCCCAACGTGAGGGAGGTGTTTGTAACCTCAGTTGTTTTCATTTTTCTTTGTTGAGGCATTACAGTGATAAAAGCAGCTGCAAGTGCAGGATCTTATCTGAACACGAGAGTAGGGCAGTTGCAGCTTGTTCAGAGTCTTTCCCATGGCTCTTAGGTTTTTCTGAGCTAGAGATGCTTTATTTCCATACCTGAGTTATTTCCTATTTTTTATTTTTTTCCCCAATGTCTGTTTAATTGGTTTGGGTTTGGTTTTTTTTTGAACCTGTGGAAATGTTTGCCACAGTCGGAACAAAACTTTTGCTCCTGCATTGTGTTTTATAACCTTGCTATGTGCAGTCCAGGAGTCCTGCAGAGCCCCTGCCAGATCTTGGTACTGTAAATACATCATTTCCTTTCAGACATGTGAAAGATCATTTGTGAACATGTTGAGTGAGCAAGTCTTAGGAAGGATCTGCAGGCTGTAGGGTGGATGGCCTTCCGTTGAGCGCTGTTTTTTTCTACTCTTAACTGTTTGTTACTTTCAGAGGTTTCCTTTCCTGCCCCGTGGCTGCCTTTTTCATTTAGGCTGCTCTGTTGGGGGATCTGAAAGGCTGAGGATTGTACCAGCACTTTACTAGCGGCCTCATTACCTAGTTCTGGACTCATGATCTTCTGTAAACCCATGTTGGCTATTTTCCAGAGTGCAGTCTTTCTGCCTGTATCTAGTAGTTCTGCTTTTTACTGTATATCATTTTTACCATTTTTACTGTGATGGAAGTTAACAGATTGTGGTTGCACTAAACATACACTTAATATAGCAGGAAAGATTAAAAGGGCAACTAGAGTTGTTCATTGGATGCTTTATGTCGTTTCAGGCTGACATCAGCTGGTCACTGAATGACGTGCCACAAGAGACAATTAAACATCCCCTGGGGTATATTCCAATCATGGTCAAGTCCAAACTATGCAACCTTTATGATCTGTCTCCCCAAGAGCTCATGCAGCACCATGAGGAAGAAGAGGTAATGGGGATTTGTGGGTCAGGAAAATCTGCGTTTTCAGTTGTATTCTACAGCTTTTTTGCTCACCCACCCAGTAGCACATCAGCTGCTGGTGATTGAATACACAATTATTTAGTGCTGTATCACTCACAAAAGAGTGAGAAAACTATGAAACACAATCCACAGTGGCATACTATTGCTACCCCCTTAGTGTGCCACTTATACTTAGAGAGAAAGTTGGGGCTGTTCAGCCTGGAGAAGAGAAGGCTGCATGGAGACCTAGTAGCAGCTTTCTGGTATCTGAAGGGGGGCTATAGGGATGCTGGGGAGGGATTCTTCATTAGGGACTGTAGTGAGAGGACAAGGGGTAATGGGTTCAAACTTAAACAAGGGAAGTTTAGATTGGCTCTGAGGAAGAAGTTTTTTACTGTGAGGATGGTGAGGCACTGGAATGGGTTTCCCAGGAAAATTGTGAATGCTCCATTGCTGGCAGTGTTCAAGGCCGGGTTGGACAAAGCCTTGGGTGGCATGGTTTAGTGGGAGGTGTCCCTGCCCATAGCAGGGGGGTTGAAAAGAGATGATCTTGAGGTCCTTTACAACCTTAACTATTCTATGATTCTCTGTATTCTTTGGGGAGCTATAGATTTATCAATGTTAAGTTTTTATGTGACCAGAAAAAGGTTTTCGGCACTGAAGATTCCTGTGGTTTGAGAACTTCAGAGTATTTATTTAAACAGTAGTTCATGTTAGCTCTACAAAACTGTTCAGTTGACCACACAGGTTTGTTGCATTTTTTCTTACTTTAAATTATGGAACATGAAATATGGAACATCCCTTTCCTTGCACTGTGTGCTACGTTTAGACTTAATAATCAGTGGCAAGGAGTGCAGCCTTTCAAAATGCAATGCTGACACATGTGTCTTGTTATATGTTTTGTGGTTGAAAGATTAGCTTGTTTTTACTGTATGATTCAGACATTTTTGTCTTTTACTTAAAATGCTGGGTTATGAATTTCTAAGACCATTAAAATCATTCTTCTTTCCCTACCAGGAAATGGGAGGCTACTTTATAATTAATGGCTTAGAAAAGGTTATTAGGATGCTGATTATGCCCAGGCGAAACTTCCCTCTTGCAATGACAAGACACAAATGGAAAAACAGAGGCCCTGGTTTCACAGAGTATGGTAAGCTGAGCAGTTTCCTGCAGCATCCTGCTTGTAACTAGTTGAGGACAAAGAGGAGTGACCATCTAGAACTGACTTGTGTCAGTTTGGTTTATTGTAGCTCTTGTATGATGTTAATTTTTTTACTCTATAATAGTGCAATCATGAGGCTGGTGCTTGCCTTGTAGGAGCTGTCTGATCTCCCCATGCTGAGCAAGGCAGCTGTATTGCAGTACATGTAATCTTTTGTTATGTGGAAAGTGACTTCAGTAGAAGTTAGTTTAAACTACTGAATTTGTCTTGTTGAATTTGCTTATCCATACTTTGAGATGGCAGCTTTAATTGATGTAGAGATGAACCATATTCTTGGCTGTCCCATTCCTGTGTAATGCATACTCAGTAAAAGGAGTTTAAAGTTGAATTAAGCTGGAAATCACAGTTTAAATTTGGGTGTTACCAGCTGCTGGCTTGACTGGCCTGTATTGCTGAAGTACATGCTGTAATTCCAGAGTAATTAATTTTGAGGCACTGCAAATTTAAATCGTCTCATTCAGTTTTATTTTGTCCTGCAGTAGTATAGGACCAAGCATGGGACAAGACCAGGAAATGCTGCCTCAGTGGTACCACTCAGATGCAGAGACGTGAAAACTTCACACACGGGCCAATTTGGAAGGTTTCTTATGCATTGCTGAACCTTACAGCAGAGGCTATAGACAGAATAGTTAAGGCTTGGGGACTGGATTTTCTCTTTATGCATCTTCATAGCCTCTCAGTGAATGTTGTGGCCGAACTGAGGCATTTGACCACTAAGAGCTGAATAGAGATGGTGTATTTCTTTGAAATGCTAGGACTGATACTGAAACTAGTGATCTGCCTTGTCTTCTGAGCCGCCAAGTACCAAAGTTTCTCTGATGGATTGTCTCATACCTGCTCAGACATACCACAGCAATGCAGGCAGTTAGGTTTGTACAGCTCACGTTGATCTTTGCTTGTGTTCATTTTTGCAGGAGTGGTGATGCACTGTGTTAAGGATGAGCACACTGCCATAAATATGAATCTTCACTACTTGGAAAATGGTTGTGTCATGGTAAACTTCATTTTTCAGAAAGAGTTGTTTTTCCTTCCTTTGGGATTTGCTCTGAAGGTAAATAGTTAATGCTCATGCTTTCTGTGTTGAGTAAATATGGAATTTTTTCTAAGCATTTTTATTTAAGTAATGGGAAGAAACTAATTCCTTAATATGTTTGCTCATCTGTGCTATACTGGCTGAAGAACTGTAGTTCAAGCCAAGCATATGCCCGTAATGTAACACTTGTCTACACAGAGGAAGTGTGCACAGGGTCAGAAGAGAGGGTGCATAGATTTTGCTGATTAATGTTCTGGATGAGTAGCTCTTGGGGGATGCAAGAGTTTGCCACCTAATATGAAAGATCTCCCAATATAAGAGGATGTGGAGGTGTTAGAGCGAGAGCAAAGGAGACTACTCAGATGCTTCCAGATCTGGAGCGTCTCTGCTGTGGAGGCAAGCTGAGAGAGAGCTGGACTTTCTCAGCCTGGAGAAGAGAAGGTTCCAGGAACACCTTAAAGCAGCTTCCAGTGCCTAAAAGGGCTGACAAGAAATCTGGAGAGGGGTTTTTGACAAGGGCCTGTAGGGACAGGACAAGGGGGAATGGCTTTAACCTGACAGAGGGGAGATTGAGAAGAGACATTAGGAAGACATTATTCTCTGTGAGGCCCTGGCACAGGGTACCCAGAGAAGCTGTTGGCTGCGCCATCCCTGGCAGTGTTCAAGACCACGTTGAACGGGGCTTGGAGCAACCTGCTCTAGTGGAAGATGTCCTTGCCTATGGCAGGCGGTTGGAACTGGATGAGCTTTAAGGTCCCTTCCAACCGAAACCATTCTGTGATTCTTTAAACCTGCTGTATTCATTTTGCTGTTGCATAATGCATTGCACTTCACTGCTTTTCTTCAACTTCTGTTTCAACAAAAGTAGTTACCAAAAGTAGCTGATTACCTGTTGTATTAACATGCAGAGGAATTGTACTGATTTTCTGGTAGTTCATGAGATCTCTGGCTAAGCAGGCCCTGTTGTCTGAAGTTCAGAATCTTCCATAAGTAATCACTCTATGGGTTTGCATCCCTGCATCAACTGAGCTCAGTTCTGTTCTGGTTTCCTGTGGTGAGTCCAGGTCCCACTGAGGCAGTCTGCTGCTACTGCAGCCCCACTGCTCCTCTGTTGTGATTAGGATTCTGGTTTCTTCTTGTATAATCATCCCAGTTCTTTCCCCTTGTTCCTGTTGGACAAGAGGTGATATGTGCTCTGACAGTTTCCTGGTTGTGTATATCATGATCAAGCAGCAGAACTGGGTTTTGCTCCCTTTCTGCCTTAAAAGTCTACTTAAAGACAAGCCACATTTGTCAGTAAATACAGAATTAATTGATGGACAGTATAGTTGCTTAACCCCGATGTAAAGATACTAGGAAGTGATTGTAACATCATGAGGATGTTGGAGGTTGCAAGTTTGGGTTTTCATTCCGAAGGGTCTCATTGGATTGGGAGTACATGTAATCATCATCAGGGTGTGAATATCCCCTGCATTAGTTATTGTCTAAGCATCTCAACCCCACAGCATTTTCCACTGTGCATATGGAAGGTTATTTCCAGAGGACTGAAAACCTAAATCAGGGGGTGCACTTGTTCTTTTTGCTGGATATTATGGGCAGATATTGCTGTGACTTTTTCTTCTGATCCTATACACTTCTGTCTTTCAGGCATTAGTTAATTTCCCAGACTACCAGATTTTTAAAGAGTTGGTCAAGGGAAAGGAAGATGACACCTTTTATGTGAACTGCGTTGCTGAGATGATGAGAGCAGTGGTGGATGCAGGCTGTTACACACAGCAAAATGTCCTCGAATACCTGGGAAAGAGCTTCAGAATAAAACTCAACCTCCCTGAGTGGTACAGCAATGAAGAGGCTGCAGATTTCATTTTGAAGTATGTTAGTATGCATGTTAGGAGCATGTGATTTGGTGTAATTGTATTGAAATTACAGGCGGATTTAAAACCTGTCTGCCATGTTACTTCGCTACAGTTTTCATATGCATTTTTAAAACCAGTGGCCAGCTTTTAATGGCATTCCAGGACGCTAATAATCTGTATCTGTGGTGTTCAGAAATATGTATTTTAATGGACTGACACAAGTATCCCCAGAATAGTTTTGGGAGAGGGTATCAGTTGTTATTTAGAGGTGATCTTCTGATGTATTTGATGAAAAATGTAAAGGTTAAGGAAGAGAAGGTGGGTGACTGAGTCCCTATTTGTTGACAGAAATGCTGCAATTTGTGGCACTTCATCAGTTTCACCCAGTTGCTGACAACTTTGATGACAGTGACATTGATCTTTTAAAATGGTAGAAATTAGACGCTTTAAAGTCTTGCTTCTTCCATAGAATAAGTTAGAAAGGAATGGAAGAGCTGGCTTTGAGCCTGTCAGTGTGGCAGGCATTCAGCTGGTTTCTTTTTCTGGTAAAAGTAGGTGTATGCTTTTTGATAGGTTCTTTTAGCCCATGAAAAGGATCATTTGGGGGGAGATACTTGTAAATAGTGGGTGGTAATGTGGCTGGAAACCCAAAGGCAGCCTTCAGGTGCCTCAGACGGTGCTTAAATATCCAGAGACCACTTGATGAAGGCCAGCAGTGAAGATGTAGACTTTCTATGACAGGGTACTGATAGTGTAAACAATAACATTTTGTGATTTGCTGCTAGTTGCCAGCTCAGATTTCGGAGTGTGTATGTGAATATGTGCGTGTATATGATTAATGTCACAGCTACTGTAAAATAATATTCAAACTTCATCCTTTGACTGGTCCTGACCAGTATACTTACAAGGACACCTAACATGGAAGTGTGTCAAATCAATCTTTCACAAAGTTTATCTAATCAACCAGGTATATCCTTAATAAAACTAGCACCTTAAGATAAGTGGGTTATTTTTTGGCTCAGTCTCTGTGGGTTTTGTATTATTTCTTGGTATTTTCATACAATACTAAGGGTAACTGAAAAAGCTTGTGCCTTGTTGGGCCTTTTAGCAAAAAGAAAAAAAAAACCAACTTGGTTTGTGGTAGGTAAGGAGAAACTTGAAGACCAGTTAGCATGAACAGATGGTGTTAGTTATCTTCCTCTTTCTTTCCCTCCAGCAAGTGTATCTGCATCCACCTGACAAACAGAACAGAAAAATTCTACCTGCTCTGCATGATGACCCAGAAATTGTATGCCTTTGCCAAAGGGGAGTGCATGGAGGATAATCCAGACAGTCTGATGAACCAAGAAGTGCTTACCCCAGGACAGCTTTTCCTTATGTTCTTGAAAGTAAGGTCTTACAGGGTTTAAGCCTGTGAATGTAATGATCATCTAGTCTGGGCACCACAGTGACTGTTGGGACAGGAGAAGTGCAGGAGTCAGACTGAAAAGCAGGGAACCTGGATACACTGTGCAGGCTTGAGAGAGTGCTGGAGATAGTGTAAGCAGGCAGTGAGTTGAGAAAGGCTTGGATGTCTCAGTACAAGGTATTCAATATGCTGAAGATAAGCCTGTACAAAACCCTCATTAAAGAGCTTTGTAGCCTTCCAGAGCAAATCAAAGTGCCCCATTCAGAGTGTGAGTCTGAAGAAAGAGGAATACTGATCCCTCCTGTGCTTTGAGAGGGTTTTGTAACAGCATGCTCTTGTTGCATCATTTCATACAGGAGTGATAAAGCTCTATCTGGTTCTAGTGTTGCTGCTCTTTCACCAGGCAATAACTTTCCACATCTTCCAGAAGTGATGATTCATAATATTGTCATCACTGTCCCATCTTGAAATTCCTTTGCAGATAAAGAAGTTGATAGCAGGCTTCTGACTTACACAGTGAATTTCTTACTGGTCATGTAAATATGTGGTTTGCTGGTCTATTTCAATTCAATATTAATTCAGTTTATTGCTAGGGAGTCCTCATTTTAGGATGCCGAGGGGAAAATGTTCTTGTTCAGAAGCTAGACTCTCCCATGAAAATCATTGTGGAATAGTACTACATATAACTGATGTAAAGTTCTAATTTGAGCCTTTATTTTCCTGTTTTAACTGTGAATCTCTCACTTGTCAACCATAGGAGAGGCTTGAAAGCTGGTTGCAATCTGTTAAGTTTGTTCTGGAGAAAAGAGCAGAAAAGGCTGATGTCAGCATAAACACAGACAGCTTGGTGAAGGCTTTCAGCCTGGCCACAGACTTTACCAAGCCATTTGAGTACCTTCTTGCAACTGGTAACCTGCGATCTAAAACAGGTAAATCTTCAGGCTTAAGAAGCCTTTTACTCTTTTTTTTCTCTTCTGCACAGAATGAGAAACAACGTAAAACTGAGCTCTTAAAACAACTCCTTGTGTGCAGATGTTATGTTGTGTGTGCAGACTGAGGTAGGGGGAGTGGTTAAGGAAAAGGATAGTTGAGGAAAAAGGCAAGATTTCTCCTCAAACACAGACTTCATACATGGTATAAAAAGCCTCTATGCATATAAATAGTTGAAACTAAATTTGGCATCGTCTAAAAGAGCAACCATATTATGATTTGTTTCCTCAAGGATAATCTCTTCTTAGAAGGTGCAGTGTAAGACAGAGAAGAGGCATTGTTTTATCAGGACTGCTCCATTGGTCATGTGAGAGAAGCTGCTTTGCTAATGTGCATTTCAAATTTACCTGGTGCTTCCCTGAAGTGTCCAGTGTGATGTTGTTGGGCTGGAATGCCCACTAGAAAATGAAATGAGAAGGCATGGAATTCCAGTAAAACACACCAGCTGCAGATTCCCAAGTAGCTTCCCTGGGAATGACTTTCCCATGTTCCTGAAAGGAGTTAGATTTTGAGCAATAGCTTGGAATATAAAGCCTCTTGCACGTCACTGAGTTGCCTGTTCTCAAGTAGCAGCCTGTGTGCCTTCTGCTGCTGGGATCCTGTGTGAGGAATTTTAGGGCTTGTCAGTGAAAACCAAGAAACTGCTTTGTAACATCACACTCTATCTGATAAAGCTGGCTGACACCTGACATGAATCTCACTTTGTTCCCAAGGCCTGGGCATGTTACAGGACAGCGGTCTGTGTGTGGTGGGAGACAAGCTGAATTTCGTCCGGTACCTCTCCCACTTCCGCTGCGTACACAGAGGAGCTGCCTTTTCCCAGATGAGAACTACAACCGTCCGCAAGCTGCTGCCCGAGTCCTGGGGCTTCCTGTGCCCCGTGGACACTCCAGATGGGGAACCCTGCGGGCTCATGAACCACATGACAGCTCTGTGCGAAATAGTGACCGAGATGGTGCCCGTGAGGGACATCCCACCTTTGTTATGCTCCCTAGGTATGTTTTACTGACTTGATTGTTTAGTCCAGCAAGCTTCCTTTATACGTTTCTGCCCTGCAGACTCATATCTGGGAAAGCTTCTCCAGCTTTCACCAGAGGTGAAATCGAGTTAAACCTGTGCATACTGTGCTGCTTCTTAGTTATAAGCATCATGTTGAATTTACATGTGTGTCAGCCTTTTGGAGAGTGTAAAGTTCAACATAAATGTCTCTTAACTGTGTGCTGTGGAGATGTTCCTGAAGCACAAAGAGTTACACAATACAAGCTCTGAGAAATTGGACCAAGCAGGCATTCTCTAATGCTGCTGGTGACTTGAATTAAACCCTAGCTCACTTGTGCGGACCACAACAATGGGAGTCCTTATTCCAGTCAGGAAAACAGGCAGGGCGATTGCATTCTTAGTTGTGCATGTCTCATATTTTCCATCTGCAACTTTGCACCATAGGTCTGAATTTTTGGATGTCTTGGAAAGCTCTTTGGTGCACCCTGAGGCTTCCTGCAGACACAACTCCTGTGTTCTGTTAGCTTTTCTGGGCTGTTCCTTCTACCGACCCCTCTTCCCACAGGTGTCACCCCCCTGGATACAACTCCAAGCAAGCCCTATGCTGAGTGCTACAGAGTTGTGTTGGATGGCTCTGTGGTGGGCTGGGTAGAGTGGGACCTGGCTCCTGAGATCGCAGAAACCCTTCACCGCTTCAAGGTTGTCTTCTTTAAAATGCTTTTTAGCTAAGCATGCTCCATATGCAGCAGACAAAAGTAGGCATGTTTGGGACTCTTCTTTCTTGTTTGAATGTGAGCCAGTATGTTGTGTTTGGCATTATGTTGGTGTTGGAGTGGGCTTTTCTGGTTTTCTTGTTTATGTCCGTATGTTTGATCTGTTGCTTTGTGAAGCCATGATTTTGGAGAAAGAACTTGTCTCAAAAATGGACATACTCTGTCCTTTTCTTGAAGTATTTGTAAAGTCTTCTCTCCACCATTTTGTATCAGCAGCTACACCTGTGGTTGGCATTTGCACTGTGTAGCTTGTGGGATGCAGCTTAACTAAACCAGTGTTGGTTTATGTTTCTAAATTGATATTTCTTTGCACAAACAGATGACGCAAGAGAAGAGATTTCCTGCACGGGCAGAAGTGGTCCTTATCCCAATGACAGGAAAACCCAGTCTGTATCCTGGGTTGTTCATTTTTACTACCCCTTGCCGGATGGTGCGGCCTGTCAAGAACCTGTTCTATGGAAGGAATGAATGGATTGGTACTCTGGAACAGGTGGGGATTGAATATTTTCCTTTAGGTACCTGGCATCAAAACCAGAGTCTTGGAAAATACTTGTGAAAGGAGCTGACGATGGGACATGAGGGGTTTGTGCTGAAGAGCTGGCATAGGTGGCAAGGGGGTTTTCATACTTCCTGCTAATCGGCTTCTCATAAATGTTGTAGCTGGACTGTAGGGATCTTGAGAGACCGAAATCTGCTGTTAGTGAAGCTTTGGAGATGAAGGATGGCTGTCTTGTGTGTACTGTCTCATTTTACATCATGTTCTTCAATTTGCCCCTGGGCAGCCAAGTAGTGGATGGTGGGGAACTGGTCCATTTGGAACAATTAAAATGGGAGATAGGCATGACACATTCCTGCAGTTTTGTATTTCCAGACTTGCTTTCTTGCAGCTGGTCTGTGATTATGATAGGCAGTTTTACAGCTGCCTGATATTTTTCTTGCCTGCTAATACTCTGAGTTGCAGGCAATGACCACAGCTAAAACTGAAGTGGATAAAAAGACATCAGAGGCAGCTTTATGGTGCTTTCTTTCCTTTAAAAGAAGGAAGTGAATGAGTGTTGTCCAATTTGATGCTTGCAGATCTTCATGAATGTGGCCACAGTAGAGTCAGAGGTGATACCTGGAATAACCACTCACCTGGAGCTCTTCCCTCACAGCATTCTGAGTGTGGTGGCCAACCTCATTCCCTTCTCAGACCACAACCAAAGTCCTCGAAACATGTATCAGTGCCAGATGGGTAAGTGCTATAGTACCTAATGCTGCAAGTTCTGGGGCAAGAAAGAGGGGTAAGGAATATCTTGTGTGTCTATTTCAGTGTGTCTTCCTGTGTTCTCAAA
The DNA here is from genome assembly GCA_032466535.1 of Forpus xanthops. Taxonomy (NCBI): domain Eukaryota; kingdom Metazoa; phylum Chordata; class Aves; order Psittaciformes; family Psittacidae; genus Forpus; species Forpus xanthops. The sequence continues at coordinate 6,115 of JASSUY010026634.1, read as the reverse complement.
TAAAAGCTTTTTCCAGCTGTTGTTTCAACATTAAGGTTGATGAACAGCCTTTCTTTTTAGCATGGCAAAGTAAATGAAGTCAGGTTTGTCGTTCTGGCTGCCTTCTGGTGGGCATTCTAGGTTATTGCAGCCATAGAATAATACCATCAGGTAGTCTGGAAAAAGCCTTCAAGATCTTCAGTCCAATTGTTACCCAGCACTGCCAAGGCCACCACTAATGCATGGCACTAAGGGCTTCATCTATGCAGTTTGTGGACATTTCCAGGGACAGTGACTCCAGCACTGCCCTGTGCAGCCTGTTCCAATGCCTGACTGCCCTTTGGGGAGGGTGTTGTTCCCAATATCCAGTCTAAACCTCCCCTGGTGCAGCTTGAGGCTGTTTCCTCTTGTCTCATCCCTTGTTCCTTGGGAACAGAGCCCAGCCACCTCCTGGCTCCATCCTCATTTCAGGCAGTTGTAGGGAGTGATAAGGTCCCCCCTGAGCCTTCTCTTCTCCAGACTAAACCCCCCAGGTCCCTTAGCCATTCTTCATCACACTGTGCTCCAGACCCTTCACCAGCTCCATTGCCCTTCAGTAAGTTTTGTTTGTTTTCTCTTACTCTGATATTGTTGATGACACAGACAAGCAAAGGCACTGCACCAGCTGTGTCATGGTGTTAGTGTCTGACAGCTGTACCCCCAGCAGTCCTCTCTTCCGCACAGCCAGCAGAGGTTAACTGACTTCTGACTGGTGGGTACAGTAGATGCTCTGCAGCGCTCAGGATGAGGTTTCCTTGCCACCTGTCTTCACTGAGCAACTCCTGTCTTGACACTGCAGCTGTTGAGAAGACAGTTGCCAGGATTCTGTTGAAAGAGAATACAGTACTGTGGCAACAGAATAGGTTTTTTTTCCTGACAAATATTTGACAAAGATTTAAACTGACTGATTCGGTTGTCTGAAAGAAGTAGGGATAGGATCTGAGGCCCTTAGAGACATGGTTTAGTGGCAGGCTTGGCAGTTCTGGGGTAAGGGTTGGACTCTATGATCTTACAGGTCTTTTCCAACCCAACTGATTCTATGTAGTAGGGTTTCAATCAGGTTAGGTGCAAGTGATGTGTAAGAAGCTTATTAAAACCAAAAGAAGTCAGGCTGAGAGAAAGTGTGTGGGTAGGGAATTTGGGAGAACAGACTTCATAACTTTGATAGCATCACTGGCATCTTACATTCCTGACAATATTAGCAGAAAGATGTCCTTAAACTGCTACTACTTTTTCATACTTTCCTGAATTAACAATGTGACTGTTGCTCAAAACTTGCCTTCCTTCCACTTCACAAGGAAACACTTTTCTGGCCTGGACCTATGTAAGGTGTGCCTCACTATGGGAAACTCTGGGGAGCAAAAAGCCAAACCGCACCATACCAAACTCATTGGAGATTTTGAAATTGCAGGAAAGGCACAAAATTACAACTAGCCCATAGGAAATGCTATGAAAGGAACTGAGTGTTGTGGTTCATAGAACCTTTTATAGCTGGACTTTGGGCAGTTTTTAAATTCCAAGAGTTTTAAGATTGGTTGCCCCTCTACATTGTATTTCCAGCTTTCTTCTTAGCTAGATGCATGAAACACAGATTAACTTTGAGTTGATCCTGGATAAATCTAACTTTCTTTATAGGAAAGCAAACCATGGGGTTTCCAGTTTATAACTACAAGGATCGCTCGGATAACAAGCTGTACCACCTTCATACTCCCCAGAGCCCCCTAGTTCGGCCTAGCATGTATGACTATTATGGGATGGACAGCTATCCAGTTGGCACCAATTCGATAGTGGCTGTCATCTCCTACAGTGGCTATGACATGGAAGATGCAATGGTAAGGCACTGAGGAGAACTCCTGCTGTCCTATAAAGGATGTGGGAGACAGGGAGGAAGGGTGGTGCCTCACTGAGGAGAGCCTGTTTTCTGCTTCTGCTAGTCCACAGGCTCTGTAAATACAGATGCAGGAGCACAGTGGTTAAGTGTTGTTACAGCAGGTAATGCTGGAGGTACTGAGAGTAGAGTGAGGCTCAGGGGGTTTGGGCCTATTGGAACAGTGACTTGCTGTGAGGCTTTGTTTAGGAAAGCAATGTTAAAATAGTAAGCATCAAATCAGAATGGAAATGCGTTTTGTGTTGTAGTTACCATCAAGTCTTTAACAAGCCTTTGTTGTTTCTTTGTAGATTGTGAACAAATCTTCCTGGCAGAGAGGATTTGCTTATGGAAGTGTTATCAAGATGGAGAGCATTGACCTTTCCCTTAAAGCCAGCAGGGCAGGCGATAATTTAGTCTTTGGCATCAAGCCTGGTGACCCAAATGTTACAGAGAAGTTGGATGCCGATGGACTGCCTTTTGTTGGCTCCATCCTACAGCCTGGGGACCCCTTCTATAGCTTCGTGAACCTCAACACAGGGGAGACCTTCACTGTGTACTATTCGTAAGTAGAACTTGTCACTCCTGGCCCCACACACCAGTCTGAGAGCAGTTGGTCCTGATGAGCTGCAGTATGTTCTTTTCCAGATGTTCCCTTCTCTCCTCATATGATAGTGTCCATGTCCTGACAGAGAGAGTGTGAAGTTCATGTTGTAGGTGACTCCCATCCATGTGCCGTGGCTTTTCTCTAAGCCAGTGTATGCTGCAGAGCTTCTTATCCCAGGAGGAGAATCTGAGGCCAGTAAAAAGAAAAAGCTTGCAGAAACGTTCAGCAGTCTCCGAGGACTGTTCCCCTGCCCAACCCCTGCAGTCATTTTCTGCAGCTTCTTATGAGTTGATTCACATGAGGGCTTATGTTTAACGAGAAACACAACCAAAAAAAACACCAAACAGAAAACCAAAACAAAGTGCCTGATCCCAGAGACTTGCCAGAAAAACTTGTAAGCAAAGTTAGATTAGATGTTAGGAAGAAATTCTTCTGAGGGTGCGGAGGCCCTGGCACAGGGTGCCCAGAGAAGCTGTGGCTGCCCCATCCCTGGCAGTGTTCAAGGCCAGGTTGGACACAGGGGCTTGGAGCAGCCTGGTCTAGTGGAAGGTGTCCCTGCCTGTGCAGGGGTTGGAACTGGATGAGCTTTAAGGTCCCTTCCAATCCAAACCATTCTAGGATTCTAAGTTGCTACAGCATTAGGGGTTCAAAGAGCATTTCAATTAATATTGCAGCTTCCAAACTGCTAGTGTATTAAAATGTGTCAACCCTTCCTCCTCCCTGGAATATTTCGGGGATCAGTTTTGTCACATTGTTCTTGAACTTGCACTGAAAGAGGGAAGGCTGCTGAGGCTTTCATTTAAACTCTTAATTCTTTCAGGAAAGGGAAGCAAAACATTGACCAAACACATATACTTAAGTGCATGCTGCACTCTGTACAGCTTCAGGCCTTATATGTGTCTCTGTACAGCATTGATAAGATAATGCTGTACAGCATTATGGAGGCAAATCAGTTTGAGAAGAACTTGAGTAACACACTAAGTGGTGTTACTGGAAAAGCTGTTGTTTGTTGCTCTAACAGTGCCTTAGGTGCACAGGAGACTGCTGTGGATGACTGTTCAGTCATCCTGGTTGTAGAGCAGAGCAAGGAGATTCAGCACATGGTAATGGGGATGTGGAAGTTCAGCTTTGTCCTTGCACTTGTGGAGCCCTTTAGCTTTCTCACCCTATGCTTCTGCTCCCAGCTCTCTTGTGGCAGCCCAGCTTTAGTACAGGTTCCTTATCCAGAGAGACATTTTACTTCTACTATCCAGCTTTTGTTCATTCTTGGTCCAAATCTGATTATTATCTAGAATTTGTATAAAGACATGAGGTTCCCAGCTCTCAGTGTTGGCTCCTGCCCTCCATTTGCCAAAAAAAAACCCTCCTGCTCCTTCAGGGAGAGGGGCTGCTGCCTTAACACAAAGCACATGGCACTGGGATGCAGTTTGTCAGACAAAATAGGATACAGATAAACCACGTTCAAATGATCTTTATTTAAAATCACCTGGAAGTTGTAGCTGTGCTTATAGTATGAGAAAAAGCAACTTAATGGCACTTGTGTGATGCCACTGTATTGCTTCCTTGCCCTCATGCTCATGCAGTCTTATTTCCCTGGCTACTGAGTCGTACTTTTCCAGAGTGGTAAATTAGCTCCCTGACCCCTTTGCTGTGGTTGTTTTTCCAAACCTACCCAGGAGTAAGGAGGTCGGCATTGTGGACAATGTCAGGTTATGCAGCAACGACCGTGGCACTGGGAAGTTCAAGAAGGCTTGTATCACTGTGAGGGTTCCCCGAAATCCAACCATTGGAGACAAATTTGCCAGCCGTCACGGGCAGAAAGGTATCCTGAGCCAGCTCTGGCCAGTGGAGGACATGCCCTTCACAGAGAATGGGATGGTTCCAGACATCCTCTTCAACCCTCATGGCTTTCCCTCCCGCATGACCATTGGGATGTTAATCGAGAGCATGGCTGGGAAGTCGGCAGCGCTGCACGGTGTCTCCTATGACGCCACTCCCTTCACCTTCACAGAGAAGAACTCTGCCCTGAAGTACTTTGGTGAGACTTTAGTGAGTGCTGGTTATAACTTCTTTGGGACGGAAAAGATGTACAGCGGCATCAGCGGCCTGGAGCTGGAGGCAGAGATCTTTGTGGGAGTGGTGTACTACCAGCGCCTGCGCCACATGGTCTCAGACAAATTCCAGGTGAGGACAACGGGGCCCCGAGATGCTGTCACCAACCAGCCTGTCAAGGGGAGGAACGTGGAAGGTGGGATTCGCTTCGGTGAGATGGAACGAGATGCTTTGCTGGCTCATGGCACCTCCTTCTTGCTGCAAGACCGGCTGTTCAACTGCTCTGATGGCTCCATCGCCCATATCTGCACGAGCTGCGGCAGCATGACATCTCCTGTGCTAGAGAAACAGCCCCAATCCTCCTCCATGCCAAGCAGCAGGAGGTATTCCTGCTCTGTCTGCAACGGGGTGAATTCCATTGAGGTGGTCCCTGTGCCCCACGTCTTAAGGTACTTCGTGGCAGAGCTGGCAGCCATGAACATAAAAACAAAGTTCACCGTGGAGTAGCGCTCTCCCCGGGTACAGCGATGCTGCTGCTGGCAGGAAGGAAGCACGGATCAATCCTGCCTCTGCCACAGTGCGGGTTTCAAGTGTTGAGTTAGTTCTCAGGTTCTTAAACGTTTGCAAGATTATTTTGGTGTTGGTATTGCGACTGGGCGGTCGCTGAGCGGTGTGGTGAGGAAACACAGCTCTGCTTAAGTTCTTTTGCACTTCCTGAAGGATCACGGGCACCAGGCATAAGGAAATCAAGCAATATCACTGCTCCCACCAGGCTGCTGCGTTGAGAGCAGTGCGGGTTCTTCGTTCTCCGAGCACTGGCTGCAGCTGCAAAGATGAAGAAGTCATAAAACAGCATGAAGTGAATGCTGGAAATTATGGAAAAAAAAGAGATATACTTTTGGTTTTTTTGAAGAATAATCCTTGCAAAACGTATGCCTGAATGATGGGTACGTGTTAAAGTGATCAGACATGTTGTACTTTGCTTTATTTCAATACCATGTGCCTTGAAACTCATGAAGAAGGCGGCACCGAGTTTAGCCACACGAAGCTGCAGCCTCCACCCCAAGAGACCAACGTGGCCAAGCCAGGCCTGACCCGAGGAGCATTTGGTGTTGCTGTGCCCAGCCACTGGCTCGATGCAGCACCGCAAGGAGCTTTTTTGGTGCGTTGGTTGAAGCAGCAGCAAGCAGAGGGCTTTCCAGCCTGGCTGCACTGCTGGAACGCATGGACACGGTGGGACCGGAGCTCACCGCATCCCCTGCTGCAGCTGCTTTCCCGGTGGCCGCGGGCCCCGGAGCTGCGTGCCCGTTAAAGAGTTCTTTTGTACGTTTCTAATCACCTGTGTGCTGAGCCGTGCTGCGGACCGCGGGGGGGGGCGGGCTCCAAGGGCCGCCCTTCCCAGGGCTTGGCGGGCGGCGGCAGGCGGGAGGCGGTGGGGGTGTCCCCGGTGGGGGAGGCCCGGGGCCGCCGCAGCCCCGGCGGCTCCTGCCCGCTCTGCACCAGCCTCAGCACCTCGGCGAAGGACGGGGCGGGCGGCGGCGCGGCGGGGACCGGGCCTGAGGCCTGCTCCA
>JASSUY010026626.1:0-10791 GCA_032466535.1 Forpus xanthops | reverse complement strand
ACTAAAAATCCATAACACAATACTACACCAGCTACTGCTTAAAGAAAAATGACTGCTGCTGCTGAACCCATGACAATTATATTTGCCAATTCTAACTGAAAACATATTCACAAAATATGGTTAAACTAATGCTAAAGGAAAACTCGGTATGACTACAAGTAGTTAAGTATCATACTCATAAGCTTGCGGATATATTTTCATCACTGGTTTTCTGCTTTAATGAAGAAGTTTCTTTTCTGAAATGGAAATGCAAGGTTCTTGGAGGGCCTTTACAGCTCTTAGTCCTAGAAATGAAGAACTTTTAATCTAATGTTGCAGAAAGAATCAGAATATCTTCAAACTTGGTCATGTCAGAAGAATTTGTTAGACCACTCGCATAACCAGGATTAATTAGTTGGTACACCAATAGCCTCAGTAATTTCCTAAAGGGAAGTCTATTTCAAATCCCAGAATCATTGTTACTCAGTTCTAAATGCTTCTATCTAAAGCAATAATGAATCTACTTAATCATTGTAAAAACTTGAGGCTATTCCTGTGGAAGCTAAGACAGCCTGATTGCTTTGGATCTTTTTTTTTTTTTTTCCCATTGACTTGTTCATTTTCTGACTGATATTAGCAGTAAGGAGGAGCAATGAAATATTGTAGTCAAATGCATTGTCACAACTGCAATTTGTCAAAACTGGCTATGTAGAAGGGCACCGCACTGCTCCCCTTCAAAGGATGCGCGTAAGGAGAAGCAAAAATAAAAGCACTGCTTTCCCTGTATGGGAAGTAGCCGAGCTTTGTGGCTCAAGCTGTCACATGACAATTTCTCTACCTAAACGACTCTCACTTTTCATTTCCCTTTGCCACTGCAATGGGTGGTTGCCATCTACTGGTCTCTAAACAATAAGGCAGCTTTGTCCGGAAAAACATGGCTCAGGCTACATTTGTTTTTGATATTTTGCATTGCTGATTAGAAAGAAACCCTACAACAAGTATTCGTTCTTCAATATTAGTGTAACACAGAGTATACGTGAGTCGTGAATGAAAATTCTCCTCAATGTCCTTGGGGCTATTTTTACCTCAGCAAGAGCTACAAGGACTAGAGAAAACTGATTTAAGGTAAAGGCCAATGTCAGTGGTAGCATTAGACAAAACATGTGGGCAAATATTTTGCAATATTTAATTCTAGGTCCCAGCAGTTATATTTGGAACACAGTTATGGGCTTGGCTTCCCTGTCCCACACTTGGAAAAGAGTTACAAATCTCAGAATGGGGACTAAAAATAACCCACAATCTGAGGAAAGAGTGCTCAACGCCACTACCCATAACTTTCTTTGGAGACAGACACCAATATTACACTTACAAATGTGTGCAGGGATCGAGATATTATTTTTCCACATTAAAAAACAAAACAAAACAAAATAAAACAAACAGAAAAAAAAAAAACAAACAAAAAACCAACAGACACCAAGTTGTATGAGAGGTACTAAAGGTTAAAGAACTCATTCAGGACTTAAGATGTGACTTTGATGGCCTTCTCTATTTGAGAACATGGAAGTACACAAATCCAGGCTGAATATCCTCCCCTCCAAAATGCAGGCTTTGAACTCCAATTGCAGGCAGATCTTGGCACCCACACTTGTGATATAAGTAGAGATGCTTGCTTGAAAAGGGAGGAAATAAAACCTAGTGAGCCCTGAAATAGGTCTTGAGCCCAGAAGAGAAATTGGGGCAGAGAGAAAACACTTCCCAGTGCCCTGTGTGAAAACAGAATGAAAGAAGACTCATTTAGAGCTATCTGCCTGTGGAAGGGATGCTCTACAGTGTTTAAGCCTCTACCTCCTCAGTGCATCCTGGCTCTTCTCACACCTAAGCCCTGAAACATAACAGCTTTGGGCCTCCACTCTGCGGGAGGTAACCTGGAGAGAGCAACTCCATTTGCCATGCCATCAGCCCCTGTGCTCCCAGGGATCAGCAGCACTTGGTTGCCCCAAGGGACCAGGGTCCCTCACATAGTCTGCAGCAGAGAAGCTCTGGATGGGACTGTAAAACTGCCAGTTTGAGATGTAGCTGGCAAAAAAACCTCAGCTTGGGCTACTGGGAAAGGGACTGGGGTAATAAAAGGCATTTCTGAGGGTACACAACAGCCCTAGGCTTCACAGTTAAGAATGAACACTAAAACTGGAGCTTTAAGTTTAGACAGCAACTGCCTTTCCCCATCCTGTTACAACAGCAGATCTGAGCCCAGGGGATTAAGAGGGAATCTGAAAAAAAACAGAAATTATTGTAAACTGATAGAGCTTCCTGTCTGAGTCTGCAGACAGCCTGCAGGGGGGCCACAGAAAGCTGAGCTCAATGCTCCCTGGTCTTGCTCAGTAAGGACTCAGCATGGTCTGGTTCTGCAATTATTAAACTTTAAATGTAAACACTTGCTTTTGTTTTACAGATATTCTGCATGAAAATGTACTTGGTATCCCACACGTTGCAAATCAGATACTAAACATTTTGTGTAGTTATCTTACTGTATTTAGGAGGAAGGTATTGCATGTTGTCTGGGCTGCTCTGTTGAGCTGGGCATAGGGTAGTAACAGCCCCACTCTTACATGCTGCATGGCTGTACTCTTAAATAACTGTTACAGAAGACAGTGATGGAATAACACAACATAAGAACCACAGCTGAAAATAAAACAATTACAGTCTTTATGAGCACTGACCCCACTGCTGCTTGCAAGGTCAAGAGTCCTGACTTAAAGTTCAGTTTACAAACATTTTATTTTGATTACAAATATAAAATAATTATTAGAAATTTTTATAATAAAATTAGGAAAGACAGTACTGCTTCTGATATGATTAGAATAGCATTCTGAAGCTAAACAAGTTTTGCTAAAGCCAAGAAGGATTGCATTTTCCCTACTAGGCTCTGCAAACATTGGAAACCCATGCAACCAGAGAAGATCCTAAGCTACCCATTGACAGCAACTCAGGAGAGTATCTGTGTAAGGGTTCATACTCCAGACTGCTGGAGCAGTAACTTCATAGAAAATGAAAAGGAAAAGAACAAAACAACAGGCTTAGACTAGTGCTGGCTCCCGGATTTCACAGTTTGGCACTGCAGGCAGTTTCTGTATCAAGTGCCATTGCTACATTTTCTTTCCCTTACTGAAGGAATATTATCCAAATTTCTTCCTTTGTTCCTCTTTATGTCTGTATTTCCTTATTGTATTGCTATATATATACCCAGTGTATATGTATGTATATATAAACAGCATACCAAACCTGTCCGTTTTCTTTTTCTTTTCCTAGCAGTACTTTAAATTAGCCCCAGCAATTTATTTGCATTTGTTTGTACTCTTAAGAACGACTTTTAAATTTTGGAATTAACTTTTCATTTATTTACTACATTTAATTCAAGATTAGATTACCTTGTCCTAGATGAAGCCTAGTTTGCAGACTCATCAAATAAATGCTATCATTTTAAATACCAGAATACAAAAACATTTTCATTAAAACTTTCTACCAAGCAAGATTAAAAATAGAATTAAAATATGGCTATGTTTTCGACTCCAAAATTCTGTTTAATCAGTGAAATGCATTCCTACGTTTCTGAGTGGATGTATAGTAATACTTCTGCTAACACTAAATGTTTCTATTATTTTTAAAAGAAACTTGTGTAACACATTCTTGGAGCTTGATCTGTAACTTCACATTTAATGTGTTAGGTATCATTCTATAATAAAATAGTGTCCTCTGTATGATTGTCAAAAATCTCATAATACTTGCCCAAGTCATTCCAGTTTTTCTTAGGTGAAAAGGGGACATAGTAACTGAAGGTACTAAACTCAGTGACTTAAAGATTTCATCAAAACTGATACCCATTTTTAAAGAAACCCTGGTCCAGAAATGACATTTAAGGACATTTAGGCCTACAGAAGGTACCTCCCCTCCCCAGCTTGCCCTATTGCCACAACAGCATTTTCCTCCCTAAAGCCCAAAAGACCAAAGGGCTGTTTGCCTGTTTCTCACTTTTCTTAATCACAAAAAGGAGGGAGAATCCATCTTTGGTAGCATAGAAAAGCAGAGGACCTGCTCTACTGTTAAGGGACGAGGAAAAGTACTCAAGACAGCAACAGCGAGGAAGAAAAATGGGGTGACAGTGACCACAGCAGCTCGTGACAAGTTCTGTGGGCTGCCACTGCCTGTTTGCTTTCCCTGGGTCCCAGCACCAAGCACAGGGTGGGGCTGTGTTAGGCTTATCCCTGTGGCACCAACTGCTTTCAGCACATGTGGGGAGATCACTCTGCCACTGCTCTTCCCCCACAGGGGGGTGGGATGTGCTGCAGAGTACAGTCAGGGCCAGTGTCAGGTCAGGCTTTGACCCTATGTGCCCAAAACCCTTTGTCTGTGGAGGAGATACAGGCTGTATGATGGGCTCTGTGCCATACTTAGAGCACTGTGAAGTTATCTCCTGGGATAAGCTTAGTCAGGGACAAGGGGACTTGACCCGTCTCTGTGCCAGTTACTGACTAGCTTCTGAAAAAGCTGGGACAAGGGATTAATTTTAACATTCTGTTTAATTATAACCTCACTTTGACTCTGCCAAATACCAAATAAAAAAAAAATCCTGTTTGCCTGGAAAAGTCACATAGGTTATGATGCCCTTTTATGTTTCTGTCTGGTGCTTTATGATGTAACAAACTTGTATTTTGCAGTTAATGTTTCATCTTGTACAATTTTATCAATAGCAAATGTAATGATCTCAGGAAGATAGAGATGTGTTGAGATAGTAATTACTCCCACCTGCAATGCTTTGGTTAAAGTTATAAATAGATATGAATAAAAGGAAGGATGCAAGGGATTATTACACATCTTTTCTTGGCCTTCCAGAGGAAGTATGTGTGGGAGACAGGGACCAGGTTTTAAGTCCATTTGGTAAAATTTCATTTGAGACTGTATGAAGAAACAAAATGTGCTTAAAGGTTTGAAGGACTCTTTTGGTCCCAGATAAAAGCTTTCTAGTTGCCCTTATCAGTGATATAGTCAGGTGATGAATTCATGACATAATGAGGATGTCCAAGAATCACTTTGAAGTAGCATTGTTGTCTTGAATGCAAATTGGATGAATCTGCAGATGTTCTCTTCTAATTCTTAGCCTATAGCCAAAATGAGTGGAAAGGAGCTCTTATTTACACATATAAACTTCCTGTTTTGCAGTTCACTAACAGGATGTATTACAAGGGAAGAAGTTTTCCAGCTGAACTGGATTTCCATCTGGAGCCAGCTCAAGGCAGTAGGCAATGCAAGTCGCAGGCTGTGGGGTGTGATCTGGTGCCTACTTTTCCTGTGCCAGGGGAATGAGAATTGATTATTCCTATCTGAGTAGCTAATCTCTGTTTCCCTCTTGCAAAGCTGTTTGCTCCCAGTGTTACATGAACGGCAAAGGTGTACCTGGGTGGGTGGTGGGTTCCTCCCCCAGCAGCTCTGCAGAAAAACAAAGTGCTGCTCTTCCTTCTTGCCCTGCCTTTTCCATTTTTTGCTCCCCACCCCGGCACAGGGGTGTGGATGCACAACGGCTGTTGGGTCCTGATAGGAGATTAGCTGAAGGCAGGGGTCCTGCACTGTAAGAGAGGGAGAGCTGACTCAGAAAAAGAACCTGAAGTTTGCAGTATTAAACCTCACATTATTTCAGCTCTATGAATTTATCGTTTCATTATGTTTTACTAGCTGCCTAGGAAGAGGGATGGATTGGAAACTGAAGAGGTACTTTAGAACTCTCTAAAACCTGCAGATACATTTAAAGGTAAGCCTACATATATATGAATAAATTGTTGCTATTTATGTAATACTTTATGCAATAGATGCATAATATTGACACCTACTTTTTAGTATTACAGTGCTCAAGCATTTTGTTTATGCTCAGAAACCAAACTCAGATTTCCCTTCCCGAATACATCTCTGGCGTTGTATATTCACTGCATTTTAACACTTGTTGCTCTGAAATCATGTTTGGCATAAAAAGGCTGGGTCCCCTACATGGAAAGGGGGCCAGCTGGCAGGTCTGCATGCTGTAAGGGTGAGTCAGAATGGGGCTCTCACTAGCTCTGAGCTAATATGGCTGTGCTGTGTTTTGGTATTCAGATGTGTCCAGTCATGTAGACATACCTTGTTGCTTGTGGCCAGCTCCCCTGACACAGAACAGAAAATCCTGGGGAGCTTCAGGTATGGTTAAAATAGAAGAAAAATACAGAGTCTAGTGATCACACCGCAAGAGCAGAGATGACTACAGATATAGAGTGCTACACTAAGAAAAGTCCACTTGGTGTTGGGCTGTTTGTTCAGAGCCCTGTCAGAAGAACCTATTGCAGTTGGCAGGATCAGCATCTGATATAGCAATAGGCAGAAGAGTGTTGGTGAATGTAAGATAAATCATACAAGCCAAAGTACTGTTGCAGGTCTTCTAGTTTACCCTCTGTACTATTGGTTCACATTTTTGAAGATACAGAGAATTTCAAGGTCGTGCAAGTTAAGTTGGTGAAACTTTATGCAACAAAATTTAAACTTATGGATATGCTTTTAGGATTCTTAGAATGTTTTTCCTTAGGAGAGGAAAAAAAAAACCCAAAACCCAACAGACCCCATACTTCCTCATCTTTGAGGTTTCAGTCTTTGTACTGAGTATAATACAGGATCTTTGGTTCTAAGAGGCACGGTCTAGGTTCAGCCTGAAAAGTTCCTGGAACTTAATTCTCCACTGGGAAGAAAAATATATTGAGACAAGCAGGCTTTTTTAAGACAAGCATTGATAGCCACTCTGCTGTCAATGAAGTGAATGTGAAGCTAAAAAACAGCTGGCGTTATCTCTGCCTTTGCCTCTCCCAAGCTATTCACATTCATGTACATGAAGTGATGCCATTAGTTACTCTTGTTGTATCACAATGACTGTCTGTGATGGTTGTGACTCTGAGGTATGTTTATGAAGCTTGTTTATATCTCTGCCAATTATGAGGGGGTGAATGACTCAGGGACAGAAGCCCTCTTGCCTGTGAAACAAGTCTTGAGCTGACACCTCAGCCATTCTAGCTTAGACTTAGCAAAGCACTTCAGGATAATTACTTCTTTGCTGGGACAAGTCAAGAATTTAATTTGAATTCCTTTCAGAACACTTTCTTTGGAAAATCTATCATGTCTACAGGAGCAATGACTGTTTAACTGAATGACAAGTTAGAATCCCCACATTTCAGAGCAGTAGCATAGTAATAAGTCAAAACCCACTCTTTTTATAAGAGCATGTAGTGGTAAGACAAAGCGTAACAGCTTTAAACTGGAAGAGACCAGGTTGCTCAAAGCCCCATCCAGCCTGGCTTTGAACACTTCCAGCAATGGGGTAGCAACAGCTTCTCTGGGCAACCTGTTCCAGTGTCTCACCACCCACATAGTCACTCTGTATGAAGAGTCTGTGATTTTGTCAGCACATTTCTTTGAGGCTCTGTGGAGAGGCTAGCCAAAGGGGACACTTGGCCCACTGGGTTAGAGTTCTTATCTCAGTAAACCCTCTTATGTATTGGGGTCACTACTGACCTAAAACATGAAAGATCCCCATAGCAATGCATTTAGCAGAAGTCTTGTAAATGTAATATTTCAGACTCATTGATTCTTTAGTTAATTAATTGTATATCTTTTGACAACGTGGAGTCCAGAACTGTGCACTGGATGTCTAGATTTGATATGTAGTATGTGGGAAAACTAGTAACTTCACAACAGGGTCTGCTCCTGTAAATGCATGAAACATACATTCAGACCAGCATATATTACAGATGTAGCTAACAAGGGCGATGCTAAGGATATAAACTACCATTCCAGGGCCCTATTTTGGAACATGGACAGATAGCTCTAATTGCTTCAGAGCAGCAGTGCTATCCCTCTGTAAAGGTACTAAGTAGTTAACCGCAGCTCTTATTTCAGAGAACTGAGAGTCTCCCATTTATGATTGTTCCTCTTAAGTGGTAACATGGTAGCTTGACTGGGGATTACACTGGGGGTAATTAGACCTGGGGTTTGGACTAAAGGATCATTTAATGTCCTTTCCAACCCAAACCATTCTCTGATTCTATGACTGCAAGGCCAGTAAGGCCATTAAGTACACAATCTGAGACAAAGACCTTGAGCTCTTCCCTGCAAACTGCCCAGCTGCAGCAGGGGGCAGCCAAAGTAGCCTGCTGATTTTGGGGACTCCCCCTACGAAAGTCAGACCTGTGAATCTTGAGAAAACGAATCTAATCTGAGTGCTCCCCAGTCCTGGCAGCAATGGGGGCTGCACACTTTGGTTCAGAGTGTACAGGGGCCTACATCTTTTCCGGAGATACTTTGAGGTCTACCACATCTAGTTGATTCATTTTCACGGAGGAATACCTTGGTTTTAATTAATGAAGGTTAGTTATTTGCTACCCTGCTAGATGTAACAGCACTGTCTGTCAAAAACACCTGGGGACATGGATACTGTGGCACAGGAGGACAGATTTTGTACATGTACAGAGTTTTAGGTCCTGAAGTTCATGGCTTTAGAAAATGTAGACATCTTCAGGATCAGACTCTAGCTGAGTGGGGATAGTTAGGACTGCAGCTTTCTACTTCTGTGAGGCACTCCAGTTAAGTGCCTCGCCCAAAGTCTTATAGGAAGACTGTGGGGGAAGACAACAGCATCCAGGCTTTCACTATCCTCGGCCACTTTGTCTAAACTGAGATTGTATATTTAGTATTCTTCATTGAGGATGCTTGTTCACAGGAAAAAAAACAAAGCATAACTGTTTTAATGGAGTTTATCTGAAATGGCTGGAGTGTAAGCAGAGCTCAGTCAGCTGTTAAGCTCTTTAAAAATAGGAATAGCTAGGAAAAGCATGTTGTAATGGAGTGATACCAAGTTAAACTTTCTAAAGTGTTAAGGACTTCTAAAGTTTCCGCTCAGAACAAAGGCAAGTGAGAAAGATTTTCCTTAACTATTTTAGCATGAGCCAGAAACTTCAGTGCCATTGTAAAATCTGTGAGGTGGGAGGTGGTGGATTTTGGTTTTTTTTGGTTTTTTTTTTGAAAAATATCTTAGAAAATACCCAAGTAATTATATTTCTCAGATCAAATCCCAAATTGCACTTATGGCATTTTTCTGGTTTGTGATCAGGCTCATTGATTCTTTCAGTACTGATAAGCACACTGATGTAGAAGTCGTTCAAGCTCATGCTTATCAAACGCATGTTGAGTTCTGAACATCAGACAAAACTGATCAGAATTATCCAGGACAAACAGGGCTCCCAAAAGGCTGTTAGGGAGAGAGCTGGTGTAATGTAGACCAGCTGCTCTAAGTGTTTGGAATGGCAAGAACAAAACAGGGCTTTCTTCAGTCCCAGCCAGTCTGCATGAAGGGAAGGGCTGACTTGGAGGTTGTGACTTTGAGGCCTGCTCTCCTCAAGCACGCCAGAGAACTGGCTTTTCAGCCCTACAGCCTCCCTGGAGACAGCCCAAAGGTGGCAGTGGGACAGTACACTGGGATCACAGGGGTTAGCCACTAGAGCAGCAGAAGACTGCAGACATCTGTGTAGCTGGCTAGCATGAAGCTGGAGAAATCATTTTCATTTATTGGAAAATGTTTCTATCTTTATCAGGAGCTGGGAACTTTCATGTTTTTAACCATGTCTATAAATACTGAAAACAGTGAAGATTTTTTCCTTCGAGGCATCTATTTTTAAAAGAACGCACTTGGCAGTCACACATCTCATCCCCACAACTGCTTCTGCCAGCAGCAGCACCAGTACTGGTGGTATTTATTATTCCTGCACCCTACCCTGCCTGCTCTCTCCCTCCTATACCCGGAATGAGCCTCTGGGACTGGCAGAGCCTGCCTCCCCTCTGTTTACAGAATACGCCCGGCGGCAGCGTTGTGCACAGCTGCCGTAGGACTGGTGACCCGCTTTCGTCTGAAGGTCTCGTCTGTGGACGGCATCTCCGTGCTGTTTGCTCACCAACCAGATTCTTTTTAAGAACTGATAAACAGGCAAACCCGTGGGTTTTCTTGGAAAATCCGTATTTTAAAATGTCGCTGACAAACAAAGCTCCCTCTTTTTTTTTTTCAGGGTCTGCTAGGTAATTGGAATTTATGCTAGTATTGAGTGGGCTGTTAACAACCACCTCCGGCAGCGCTTGCTACCATCCAGTACCGTATGGTACAACAGCGACCACCAAACTCTATCAGAGATCCCACATTCAACTCTCTCGAAGGAAATAGCTCTTCCCCCAGTACCATGGCGCAGAACCGCCGGCACCGCGGCTAACGAATAACCGGGCCCGCGCGTTTATTGTCAACACAAGGTAACCCGGCGCTGGGAGACACCGGGTACCCCTGAGAGCGGGCCTCGCCTTCCCCTTTGTCTCCTAACTCCAGGCCTTTGGGCGGGGGACACCTCTCGCCGCCGCCGACCCCCCCCCCCCGAAGCGAGCGACGAAAACGCGGAGGATGAACGGGCACTCCACCCCGTGCTCGTACGGCCCAGCGCGGCCGCGGTGAGGGCCGAGCGGACAGCGGAGTCCGAGGGCGCGCACCGAACCCACCGCGGGCGCATGCGCATGGCGCAGCGGAAGGGGCCGGGGGCCGCCGCCGGACTGCGGAGCGCATGCGCGGTACCGGCGGCAGGGGCGAGAGGCGGCCGGGGGAGGTTTGCCGCGCTCTCGGTGTCCCTGTGCCTCCGCGCGCGCCGGGCTCGCCCTCCCGCCATGTTGTTGTGAGCCCCTCGCGGCCGAAGGGGGGGCGGGAGGCAGGAAGGA